>BMAC01000631.1:323530-382521 GCA_014905375.1 Phtheirospermum japonicum | reverse complement strand
CCATCCACTGCATTGAAATCACGAACCAAAATAAAAGCATGATTAATTTAGACAGGTAGGAGAAAATAGATTAATTTACCCAGCAAGAATGTCGAAACTCTTGGCCAGCACTTTGAGGCAGCACAAAAAAATCCTACTCCCAACATTATTATACAGAGGGCCTGCAAATCTTAATATCAATATATTTGTTTTAGAAAGCCTTAATATAGCAAAAACTTCCTACTGTATATGCCTGAATCTTACTAAGTTTTCTCTAACTCATCAATATCAGATTTCATATGATAATGATTTCTCAAACAACCGACACAAAACAAGGACTAAATGTCAGTTTAGTGCAAAAGTAATTTGAACCAGCAAAGTAACAATCACTTACGGACAGAGGTAGTAATTTAATTACAAGTCCATACGCATTCTTCAATCAAACAAAGTTTATTAGGAAAATAGTGTAGGCCATTAAAAATCAATTGACTGCACAAAAGTGGATCATACGGAAATAAGGATTAGAGTTTCCATTTCCAGAACTTACGAGCCAAGTATAACCAAAACAGCTAAAGTTTTTTTATATGAAATCCCCCCAACAAAAAACCATCCACTGCATTGAAATCACGAACCAAAATAAAAGCATGATTAATTTAGACAGGTAGGAGAAAATAGATTAATTTACCCAGCAAGAATGTCGAAACTCTTGGCCAGCACTTTGAGGCAGCACAAAAAAATCCTACTCCCAACATTATTATACAGAGGGCCTGCAAATCTTAATATCAATATATTTGTTTTAGAAAGCCTTAATATAGCAAAAACTTCCTACTGTATATGCCTGAATCTTACTAAGTTTTCTCTAACTCATCAATATCAGATTTCATATGATAATGATTTCTCAAACAACCGACACAAAACAAGGACTAAATGTCAGTTTAGTGCAAAAGTAATTTGAACCAGCAAAGTAACAATCACTTACGGACAGAGGTAGTAATTTAATTACAAGTCTATACGCATTCTTCAATCAAACAAAGTTTATTAGGAAAATAGTGTAGGCCATTAAAAAATCAATTGACTGCACAAAAGTGGATCATACGGAAATAAGGATTAGAGTTTCCATTTCCAGAACTTACGAGCCAAGTATAACCAAAACAGCTAAAGTTTTTTTATATGAAATCCCCCCAACAAAAAAACCGGCACAAACCGTCCGTTTTCACGGTTCGGTTCCGGGAGGTTTCCGCCGAAACCGAACCGGTGGTTCGAACCGTGAACCGGCGGTTCGAACCGCCTGGACACGTCTAATTATATATTTATTTATTAGACTGAGTCTGATTACCTGTATGTAAATTATTTGTTTATTTACTTGGATATCAAGTGTGATTTAGATATTGTCATTTGTTATTTTGAATATTGGCGTTTAGGATTGTGGATATGTTGTTGGGTCAAATACTTTGATATATAGTTTGGGTTATCTTTCGATTCTCGGTTATTTTTGTGAATTATTTGGTGTAAATTTACAGGAAAGTTTAAGAATTAAAAAAATAATAATAAATACATTGAAAATAATACCAACGGATTATTCTGTTGGTAAAATAGTGACGGAGACTATAATTACCAACGGAAAATCGTATTTCCGTTGGTGAATTTCTAATTACCAACGGAATGATCTGTCGCTATTTACCAATGGAATAATTTCGTTGGTAAATAACGACAGATCATTCCGTTGGCAAATCTATAATTACCAACAGATTAATTCAGTTGGTATTTTACCAACGGAATTATCTGTTGGTAAATTACCAACAGACAGTTTTCTGTTGGTAAATTTTACCATCGAGCTATGTACCAACAGATATTTTTTCGTTGGTAATCTGTTGGTAAACTGAATTACCAAAAAAAATAGTTTATTACCAACAGAATAATCTGTTGGTATTTTCCAGTTTTCTTGTAGTGAACATCATTCTTCAAAGCAACTTTCTTTTTCTTCTTGTCTTTCTTGCATGCTTCAAGAATATCACGCAGGGGTATATCAAAGGAGGAGTCAGGGGAATGCTCAAACAAACCTGTATCAAACTCAGGTTGATCATCATGAACTGGAGACGAAGGAGAAACATCGGCAGGAAGTTTGGCGGAGCTGGTGACTTCCCCTGTGATAAAATCCAATACAGTGTAGGGAAGGGATGAGTACTCTGTGGGTGTGGAGCCAGGAGAAACCTTGACTTCCGCCGGGCTAGGTCTCCTATCGGCCTTCCTCACAAGTTGTTTCCGGCGAGTAAACTTCTTCTCCGGCAGACTCGGGGCAGATGAAAGCGGCAGCTCGAACCCTTCAACCGGAGCAGCAGGAATAAAATCTTCATCATCAGGGTCGGACATCACAGTGACATCCTCCTGGAGTTTCATATGTTCAATAGGCACATGGCAGCGCGGTCCAGCCTTGCTTTTCGGAACGGCAGTCGGCACAATGTCGGGAGGAATATTGCGCAGACGCCTGGACCTTTTCAAAGTAGGATTCCCCACTCGCCCAAAAGTCTCAGCAACAAACGCCAAGTTGGGGGGATCATCAACATCAATTTCGTTCCTAGGCTGTCCTGGGAACACTTGTGAAACAGGAACGGCGTCAATCGGCGGCGAAATTGGAACAGCAGCGCTGGAATCTTTTGCCGACGAGGGTGGTGGCGATATTGATAGCGGTGGTGGGATGGAAGAGGTACCACCACCGATTTCGTCACGAATATCCAGCCCACCAACTCGCACATAGGGTGCAGGACCTGTTCGCCGGTGCGGCGGAGTTCTGCCGGTAATTCTTGGACAGACAAAGGCGACGGCGGGTTTGACATCCTGCAGATTCTCAAACACACAAGACAAGAAAATCGAGAGAATTGGAGAGAGATAAAGAAGTTTGAGAGTTCAATTCGCAGAGGGTTATTGAGTTGTGATCAAACGGTAAAAAAGAGTTCAGGTTTTTATGCCCAAAAAGTGACCGTTGCATAAGGAGAGAAAAAAAAAATAAAAGGAAAAGTTCCTAATTTTCACTACTTGCGGATTTTAGGTTTTAAAGCACGATTTTTATTCCATATAAAAAATGCCACTCCCCTTAAGATTAGGCTACGTGATCACATAACAATCCCATTATCTCTAATTTTTTTAAAACAAAAATAAGTTGCATAGCCTTGAATACAAAATCGGCAGTAGTACAGAGCTAAAAAAAATTGAACCATCAACCCAGTAGTACAAATATTGTGCAATGTTAATTTCTACTCACCAAATTGACCTCATCATTACCTGTCCAGCCGTCCGATTTTAACTCCACTGAAACACTCAGTTAGCTCAATTCAAAATAAGATTAAGAGTTTTCAAGGAAGACAAAGAACACACGCAACAAAACGCACAGCAAGATGGCATCTTCACAAAGTATGAATGTCCTATGGGATGCCTAAAAAACATGAACTAAAAGAATATACAAAAACATATTAAGATTTCAGTGACTTGATCCAATGTTGCTTT
This sequence comes from Phtheirospermum japonicum, assembly GCA_014905375.1. Taxonomy (NCBI): domain Eukaryota; kingdom Viridiplantae; phylum Streptophyta; class Magnoliopsida; order Lamiales; family Orobanchaceae; genus Phtheirospermum; species Phtheirospermum japonicum. Next base: position 379,041 of record BMAC01000631.1, on the reverse strand, counting down.
TTATTACTGACAACATTATAAACCAACATTGCCTTAGGTGAAGTCAATGAAAACTTAACCCTTAACCCAAGTTAATGACTACATCAAGATCTATCAAGAAGGTGATATTTAAAGATTGGATCATTTTGTATCCAGATTTTTTCATCCTTGAAGGGATTTGAATCTTTTAATCTTCAGCAATTACTGTTAAAAACCTCTTGTTTTTGGACCTGGGAGAAAACCAGTTTCTGCGGGCAAATTCCACAATCACCTAATTGAAGAGGTTGGTTCTTTTTGCCATCACTTTTATTGAAATACATGACCTTATTGCACTTTCAATCAAACTCAATGCATTAGGGTTATGTATGAAAAGAAAGATAAAAATGCATGCAAAAGTATACAAATGTTTTGACTGATGTTGATAAAAGGTGTCACAACATCACAAACCAACATTAGTTCAGATAATGCACATACCGAGATCTCTTCTCAAACGCGAGAAGGTCTTGAAATCTAATGCCTTAGTGAAGATGTCAGCAAGCTGATTATCTGTTCCAATATGCTCAAGGCTAATAATCTTCCTCTCAACTAGGTCTCGAATAAAGTGGTACCTTATGTCAATGTGTTTGATTCGAGAATGCTGGACTGGATTTTTGGAGATGTCAATGGCACTGGAATTGTCACACAACACGGTCAAGATACTACTGTGCAGACCGTAGTCCTCTATCATTTGGTTCATCCACAGTAATTGTGTGCACGCACTTCCAGCTGCAATGTACTCGGCTTCAGCTGTAGAAAGAGAAATACAATTTTACTTCTTACTATACCAAGAGATTAAATTGTTACCCAGAAAAAAACACCCCCTCAATAGTACTCTTTCTATCTACCACATCTCCAGCCCAATCTGAATCAGTGTACCCTACAAGTTCAGTACCTGTATCTTTTATGTACCACACACCTAGTTCAGTTGTACCAGCAATATACCTAATTATTCTTTTAACTGCTTTTAAGTGTGACTCTTTTGGATTAGACTGATATCTAGCACATAAGCACACACTATACATAATATCTAGTCTACTTGCTGTCAAATACAACAAACTCCCTATCATACTTCTATACATGGTGTTATCAACACCCTTACCAACATCGTCTCTCGACAGCTTCACAGTTTTTTTCCAGTGGCGTTTTCTTGTGAGTTTCACTTTTTAACTAAGTTCTTGGCATATTTAGCCTGAAAAAGGAAAATACCGTCATCAAGCTGTCTGATTTGTAAACCGAGAAAGTATGAGAGGTTACCTTCCATGCTCATCTCGAATGTATCGGACATTCGAGTAACAAACTCCTTGACTATCTGCTCGTTAGTGTATCCAAAAATAATATCATCCACATAAATTTGGACGATTAAGATGTTCTTATTGAATTTAAGAAGGAATAAATTTTTATCAACTTCCCCTCGTCTAAAGTTCAAATAAAGCAAATGTTGAGTTAGCCTTTCATACCAAGCTCTTGGAGCTTGTTTTAAACTATAAAGGGCCTTTTTCAGTTTTAAAACAAAATTTGGTTTTTGAGGATCCACAAATCCTTTAGACTGCTCAACATACACTTCTTCACTCAAGACTCCATTTAAAAAAGCACTCTTAATGTCCATTTGATGCAATAAAATCTTCATATAACAAGCGACAGAAAGCAAAAGCCTTACCGACTCAATGCGGGCAACAGGGGCGAAAGTTTCATCAAAATCGGTTCCTTCAATTTGCGTATACCCTTGTGCAACCAGTCGAGCTTTGTTCCTCACAATGTTGCCTGCTTCATCAGGCTTGTTTTTTAATATCCACTTTATTCCCGTCACGTTGGAATTTTCTGGTCGTGGAACTAAATCCCAAACGTCGTTTTTGGCAAACTGGTCCAGCTCTTCTTGTATTGCCCGAATCCAGAACTCATCCTTGAGCGCATCCTCCACTCGCTTGGGCTCTATTTTAGAAAGGTACAACGATTTGCGAATCTTAGAACAATTTGTAGACAGACACACATACCTGACCATCTCCTTGAAATTAATCTGTCTCCGTCTTGTACTCATTTCGTCTAAATCACCGATAATTTGGCCCACGGGGTGGTTTTTTTAGCATCTGGATGGAATATCTCTCTGATGAAGATCAATGGGATCAGGTGGATCTTTTTCTTATGAATCAGAATCAGATTCTGCGACTTGGCTCGGTGTTGGTTCTGATGTTGGTATCCCATTATCAACATTGGTATCAACATCACTCACTTCTCTAGGTTCAGCACCCGCATTTCTGTTCTCAATACCTGCACTATCATCTGAAGTGGAAGTGACGTTTCCTTGAGGATTTTGATCATAAACCAGATCATTATCCTCGGTAGGTTTGACTGCACTCGTTAGATCATCGAACTTGACATTAACTGACTCAAACATACTTCTTGTTTTAAGGTTAAATAACCTATATGCATGACTGTTTTGGGAATAACCCATAAAAATGCACTTATCACTTTTTGAGTCTAGTTTAGCTAGATAATTTATGTCATTGAGAACATAACAAATACATCCAAGAATATGAAAATAGCTCAAGTTCGATTTCTTTCCCATCATTAACTCATAGGGAGTAGCACATGACCCTGGTCTAAAATAAGCCATATTTGTAATATGTCATGCAGTGTTCATTGCTTCAGCCTAAAAACATTTTGCAATGCCATTAGAAATAAGTATAGTTCTAGTCATCTCAGCAAGAGTCCTATTCTTACGTTCGGCTATGCCATTTTGTTGTGGAGTAATAGGTGAAGAAAATTCATGACTTATGACCTCAGAAGTGCAGTATTTAGAGAAAGATGCATTTTCAAACTCCTTTCCGTGATCAGTTCTAATCCTACCAATGTTCACATTAAACCTTACACACAGATTTTTTGCAAGTTTTTTGAAAGCCTCAAAAGTTTTAGATTTTTCTTTGTAATAGATCTCAGCAATTTTCCTACAAGACAAGAGTTAGTTATTGCCTCACCAAGCTCTCTGCACTCGCTTGTGATTTCTGACAGTCTCATGGAATAGTCCATGATTGATTCTTTCTCATCCATTCTCATTGCTTCGAACGTGGACATCATCATTCTTAGCCTTGATTTCCTCACGCTTGCAGTTCCTTCACATACCCTTTGGAGTGCGTCCCAAGCGTCTTTTGTTGAATCGCAATTCTTGATGACTCTGTAATAGCTTGCATCAACATAACTGCACAAGGTGTTGATACTTTTGGAATTTTAATTTGCAGCATTCATTTCGTCAACAGTCCACTATTCCTCCTTTTTTGGGATAATGTCGCCTTCTCCATCAGTGACACGTGGCTTTTCCCATCCAACGAGGACGGTTCTCCATGCTTGTTCATCTATGCTCTTTAAGTGTCAACGCATCCTTTGTTTCCAGAGAGAATAATTCTGATCGTTGAGAATCGGTGGCCTTGGGTTGCCTTGAGCATCCATAGCACCTAAAGATAAGGATCAGTACTTAAAAGGTTAAGTAACCCGCTCTAGATGCCAATTATAAAATTTGAAGGTCTATGATTTTAAAATATACGTCTAAAATTTACGATGTTGTTATCAATGTTTAACAACACTGGTTAACAACATCGACCAGAGTAAAATAATAATATGCAGCGAAAAATAAATTTAAGAACACGGTTTAAACAAATTCAGTTCACAAGTAAAAGTACTTGTGAACTTGGGTGTACAAACCCGAAAACTATATTACTTCCTTGTTTTTCGATCAATACATAAATATTAAGTAATATATGAAAACTAAAGTATCAACACATGATASTAAATACTTGTCGCCTAGGTTGAACAAGCTCTTCTCCGTTGGTCACGCAACTTTGAATCACTTGTCGATCTCGATCAATGGCTCCAAGTAGTCTTCGTGTTCTTCAGTCCTTGYCGCGCGTCTTTCGTCTTGCTTTGCGTCGATCTCCTCTTCAAAATCCCATGCGTAAAAACTCGATCAATAGCTTTAGGATTCTATTGTCTTAAATAGACAATTCTAGAATCTTAAACTAGGTAAACAAATAAAAACAAATCCTAAACACACACTAGGAAACTAATAAAGTTTTACACATAAACTAGGAAACACAATATATTCCTAAATCTAGTTTCCTAACTTATTTTGTGCCCAAGAAAGGCAAATAACAAAATAGGAATTATTGCCAAGAATAAATTCCTCAACAATCTCCCCCTTTTGCCTTTTTGGACAAAACACTACGACGCAAACATAAATGAAAATAAAATACTAACTCCCCCTATGTTAGAAAGCTCCCCCTAAACAAAACACCCAATGTTGTTAAAATCCAAACCAACATTACATACCAACCTTGTTCAAAATAACACTTAATCAGAACAAATCAAAAAGGAACTTATTGACTTCGAACCCTCTTCGAACGACGAGGAGATGTCGAAGTTCCTTCACCCCTTTCCTTCCTCTTCCTCTTCTGCATTCGCATCATTCTCCTCAAAGCCTTATCGCGAGCGCGAATTCGCTTCCTTCGCTTTTCCTGAGCAAGACTGGCCAAGGTTTCGGCAGCAACAGCATTTGCACCACCAACATCATCTGTAGCAACATCTTCAGCATCTCCAGCAACATCTTCAACAGCGTCTTCAACAGTATCAGTATCAGCAGCGTCATCTTCTCCCCCTTTTTGACTAGAAAGCGAAAGGGCCTTCAAGAGAGAAACACGAAGAGCCTTCAGCTGAGTCATCTGCAAATCAATGAAAGCCACATGGGCACGAAGGACATGTGCAGAAATGTGGACCATGTTGGGATCGCGCCTCCCAACATTACTAGCAACATCAGCCTGAAGCGGTGTTTGCCAAGGCAGATCAATGACCCTGGCACCAGTAACATGCTGACCTCTCAAAGAAAACCAATCAGCCTCTCCCGTAAGCACATCATCAGGATGAAGCATCAACCCTTGGTTCTTGAGCAAGCTGAAAATCAAAGATGGAAAATACAACGAGGCCGCAGACTTCGTGGTGGCAAACTTAGTAATGGTGTCAAAAACATGCTGGCCAAAAYTGAAAGGAATTCCCCTCCCAAGCCCAAACAAGAACTGGGCCTGAGGCCGCGTAACACACGTCGTGTTCTTGGAGGGGACCCAATTACAAATAGCAAGCTTATGCAGAATAGAATAAAGAGAAGACAAGCGAGTACTAGGAAGATGTTCAAACCACGTATTAACCAACCCACCAGACAAAAAAGAAATGACCTCATTCATATCATCCACTATCGAGTCACCCTGGTATGGCTCAGTGCCAAACAAATCATCAATCAAAGCTAGGGTGAAAGAAAATACTTCGCCACGGACAAAATTTTTGCCATAATTCACATACTCCAAATCAACAATAGACGGCAAGAGATTGGCATAAAACTCGACCACAACATCCCGGACAAAAAGCATAGCAGTTGAAACTGTGGAATACATACTATATAATGTACTATATAGTGTTTTTTATTATCGAAAACCGTAATACTATATAGTGTTTTTTATTATTATTATTAATTTTGTAGATTAAATAATATGTGACCTCTTTCATTGAATAACATGGGCAGTTAGTGGAGTGGCTTTGGCTCCAACTAATATTCCCAATGGTGTAAGGTTCAATCTTCAACATAAGCAATTTTGAACCTTTAATTTTTCTTTTTCTTTCTTTCTTTTTTGTTTTTGTTTCGGAGGCGCAAGCAATTTTTGGTTAGACCTTTTACTAATCTATTAGTGTCAGATAATAATTCAATAAGTTAGTTTTAAAATTAATGTATTTTTTAATTAAAATTTCAAAATTTTGTATTGTTATCATCAATATTACATTTATCAAGATTTGCTATTTCAAAAAAGAAAAATGAAGGATATATGTGTAAATGAGAAATTAATGATATATTAAATATGATAATTGGAGTATCATTGTGGAATAGAAGAAAATGAAATACTTAACTATATTTTGTGGGACGGAAGTATAAATTCTTTTTCTTTTCATATTTTAGACTTACCTCTCTTAATTACTAATTATGAATATTAATATTAAGGTTTTTATTTTTTTATTATATTATTTGTTATTATATAATGCACCACAATTATTATTATTTTTTTTTTGTATGCGGCCTCCCCAAACATAGGATCTTGGATGCGCCCCTGCTTATCATTCATTTGTTGTATGGATATTTTTTCACTCACACGCACGAAAAAGCTTGTCAAGTACAAAATGTACACTTATAGTAATGAGAACTTATACGGTGTCGTGAGGACAATATTTTTCATTTAATCACAACTATTGAATCAAAAATTGGTTACAAATATTGATAAATGGATGGATGTAATAAATGCACGTAAGGTGGGGGGCATAGTAGTCATTTCCTATAGTAATATAAAACATATATTTTAACATCAAATATGTGTTTTATTTGTGATCAGTTATCTTATAAGAAATATTTTTTTATCTTTAATTTATCTACCAAAAGTTTAAATCACTCAAATATTTATCTCCTCCATCGGCTAATTAACGGATTAATAATAGTAACTTTTTATTATATATACCATTTTACTCAAGAAAATTCACTCACATTTTTTCATTTCTTCATAATTCTCAATTCTTATACCACTTCAAAATATTTAAGCTGGTGTTGATACTGACCACCATAGTAGTTATTTTATTTACCATATTACTGTAAATAGTTTTTCTTATATTATAACATTTTCGATCGGTATCAGCATGTGCGTTGCGGTGCTGCAGATTGTATCAATCCTGAATTGACTTGGTTGGTTTGACTTATATCATTTTCTTTCTTTCTTTCTCTTTGGTTAATTGATTTTAATATTAAAAGAAGCGAAAGCAAAAAAAAAAGTAAGTAGAACGATAAAAGGAAAATAGATTGAATTACCAATGAACATAGGTGGACAAGATAAAAAGATTAGTGTACAAATAAAATAGAATTATAAATATTTGTCAACACTTGTGTTAGGCCACAATAACGGGTCATGACCCGTTACTAAATTTTATTAGTTTTTGTACTGTGATATATTGGATTTTTTATCGTAAAGTATTAATTTTTCGTAAACTTCTGACCCGAGCTATGATATATTGATTTTTGTACAGTAATGTTTTTTACTATGATATTTTACTTTTTATTATAATATATTAATTTTTGCATTATAAAGTATTGATATGAAACCGGCCTAACAAAAGTGTTACCTTAAATATTTTATAAATATTTTAGGAAAGATATAGGAAATTATATTTCAATCTTCGGTTCCGTTCATCGATAGAAACGCCAAATAGAAACCAATTATCAATTATCGAAAGGAACCAAAAAAACGAGTTTCCAACAATTCAAAAACTAAAATTAAACCAAACATGTTGACGTCATTCCAACTCAGGCGAAATTTCAGTTTTGATTCGGTCCAGCCAATTTGGGCTGAGCAATACAACAATGATATTTGCTGGTACTAGCCAACATTGGGTATACACTCAAATCATCTATAAAAAAATAATTCTATTCTCATTTATACTTTTGCCGGCCGAACCCAATGACTCAATGCACTTATGTGTTATAAATTTATTTGTTTATTTTTGTTATGTATATTTTATTTACATAAAAGATGAATTATCCATAATACCTCTTTTCAATAAATCATATTTAAACCACACCTGTTTTTCCCAAAAAAAAAAATAAAGAGAGAGAGAGAGAGAAGGAAATGGAAGCACCGAAAGAGAGGAAAATTTTGTATTTTTCAAGTATGAATTTGAAATTCGAGTTTTTGTATTTAATTTGATATTTTATGTAATAAAATTTGGACTATATAATTTTGAGATTGAGTTTATATTGTTATTAACCTAGAAAATAAAAGTTATAGAAAATAAAAGTTGAAATATTAATTTTTGAATTTTTGAATATTGGGTTCGGAGATAAATCGGTCAATATTGACCGAAATTGCTCAAGATTGCGGCAAGTGATTACCATAAGTTTTTCTTTGGCTCTTTTTCATATCGATTTTATAGGTATAAAAAATTAATTTCTATATTAGTTCAAAAAACGATATAATCACCAAACATACTTAATTTTTGAAGGAATTTCGGCAACTGGTATGGTTGAAATTTGTTGATAATTTAGACTACTTCTAACCAAAGTTTCTTTGAAATTTTAGTTAATCAGGGTGAACGATGAAAATATTAAATTATATATTTAGACTACTTCTGAAAGAATTTGAATAATCGAAAAAAAAATGTTGAAAATATTAAATTATATATCTATGTGTTTCAATGGCTATTTTATATATTAATTTTTATATTTTATATGTGTGTTTAGCAATTACATAAAGTTACAAATTAGCCCATTAATATAATGGTCTTCAAGCCCAAGGCTTCATCTTCCTCCGTGGTAGTTTCAGGCTTCATCTTTAAGACTGTAAAGGTACAATCGTTCTTTGTTTTCATCTTTTTCTTTTTTTCTCTTTTTTTTTTGTTCAATTTTTATTTTGTCGACTCTATATGTTGGTTGAGGGCGTTAACTGTTAAACTTGATGTGTTCTTTTTAAATGATCATCTGACTCTGAGATATTACTGTATATGAGCACAACATGTTTGATGAAATTACTTAGTGGCATGTCCAATAATTTGCAAAAAAAAAAAAAGCAAAAACATTTCCTGTTGAATAATTCCAAAATAATCATTTCATCTTACACAAACATCTCAAAAAAATATTTATCAATCAAATCCCTGCTAACTAAAGTTAATCCATGTTTCTAACTGTGTATCTATACAAAGATCACACACACACACACACAAAAAAAAATAAAAAAAAATCAATTGCTTTCGCGACATACAACTAACAAAGAAGAAGATGATGATGATGTAGTAGTAGGAGTGGATAACATGGGTGGCGAGTTATAACACGTACATTGCTGATTATGTACAGCTCTTTTTATCTGAATATCCAATTTGGTGCAAAATACACAGTACCTTCCAATGCTCAATTTATCCCCGCTCTCTTCTTCATCCTCGTCATCCTCAATATCCTCCACCGCCTCAACTTTATTATCATACCTAATATGACTCGACCCATATCCCGGAAAAACCATCTTCAATAACTGATCCAACCCGCCATCGCACTTTCCCCTCCACCGCTCGCACAACGCAAGTGGAGCAACGACTAACGACGCCCCAAACCCAAATCCCAAGCCCGTCAATATAAACCTCCAATCGAAACCCGTTCCACTCAAGCCCGGCCCTAAATTTTCTCTCTCCCCGTCAAAATTACAGCTCTTGTTCAACGGAAATCCACATAGCTCCGGATTTCCAACGTAGCTCTCCTTAGAAAACGTCTGGAATTGCGAGCCCGTCGGGATCATGCCGACTAGCTTATTGTATGACAAATTCAAGAACGAGAGGAAATTGAGGCCCGCGATCTCTCTCGGTATTTCACCGGTTAGCCCGTTTGACGAGAGGTCGAGCGACCCGAGCTGTTTCAAGTTCCCGACCGTGCTCGGTATGTTCCCATCGAGAGCGTTGTGCGATAAGTTGAGAATGTAGAGCGAAGTGAGATTTCCGATTGTGTCCGGTATGGGCCCGCTGAAATTATTGCACGAGAAATCGATGACCGTGAACACTTTCAGGATCTTGATGAGCTCCATCTCGAGCCCTTTGATGGTCACCATCACCATGTCCTGGTAGTAAAAGTTATTCAAGCTCAGGAAATCAAACTGTATGTGTTTGTTTTGTCTCGGCTGATCACCATTCTTGTCCACCGTCATTCCCCGCCAGTTGGCGATGCACTCTGGAGAAAGCTTGCCGGTGAAGTTATTAAAAGCTATGTCGATGATTTGAAGATCCGGCCAGCTCCCGTTCTTTGTCATCGGGCATCTGAGCTCTCCGTGAAATTTATTGCGGCGCAGAACGAGAACGCGCAAGGCGGATAAATTTTTCAGCATGCACGGGAATGTGTCTTTGATTTTGTTGTTCCCGACGTTCATGACTTCTAAAGATTTGCAATTGGCCAATGAAAACGGCATATGCCCTCCCAAGTTATTATTACTGAGATCTAAAGTTTTTAGACTACAGCTGACTGAGAAATTATCAGGTATAATCCCACTGATTTGATTTCTCCCTAAATTCAACACCCCAAGAGTATTAGTTAAGCAAGATGGTATACTACCGTTCAAGTTATTGCCAGACAAATCAAGAACTTGAAGGTAAGTTGGATTACAAAGTGACTCGGGTATTTTTCCGGTAAGGTTGTTGTTCGCAAGAGATAAGAAATTAGTGAATAAAGTCGAGTTGCCAATGTCAATTGGAATGGTGTTTTGAAAGTGATTGCTTGAGTAATCGATGTAGACAACTGAGTTGGGGGGCAATGGTAACTCGCCTTGGAGCCTGTTTGAGTGTAAATCGAGTACATTAAGTAAATCAGGCATATTGATGGGCCTTTGGAAACCAACCAAAAGATTATAAGAAAGATTTAAATGGTTAAGTGCATTATTTCCAATGTTCCAAATCCAAATAGGTATTTCTCCGGAAATACGGTTGCTCGAGAGGTCCAAAAATGAAATCTTGGATTGGTTTCTTAAATCGGGAAAATTGGACAATTTGCAAGAAGCTAAATTTAACCTAAGCAGCTGAGGCAAGCTCAAAATATTTCCACTACTCACATCGACCGTCAAATTGTTGTGTCCAAGATCTAGCCTCGTGAGATTACTAAGCCTTTGAATTTTTTCGAGCTTTGTAGTGCCGTTGAAGAAATTGGAAGAGAGTGAGAGAACACTAAGCTGTTCGAGACCGAAAAAAGACTCGGGAATAGGGCCCACGAGATTGTTATTGCTCAAATCTAGTGTATCGAGGTTAGGATAATTCGAAGTCGAAAATTCGTTAACTTGGCCTCTAAATTCGTTGTTGGAAAGTTGAAGCCTCTGAAGCAACGGGAGACCAAAGAGAGAACTCGGAATGCTCCCAGTGAGTGAATTGTACCCTAAATTTATGTACACAAGACTATTAAGACCTTCAAAATGCGTGTTAGAAAGAATACCCGTTAGAGAATTTCGACTGAGGTCTATATAATTAAGTTTTTTTGACATCCGAAACAGAGGGATTGAACCCGTGAAGTTGTTAACCGAAAAATCCAAATAAACCAGTTCCGTTAGGTTCGCCATCGTCGATGGGATCGGTCCGGTGAAATTGCAACTAAACAGGTCTATCTTGGACAACATTCTAAGATTAACAATAGAATCTGGTATTGAACCTGAGAAGTTGGTGTTTCTAAGCACTATAGTCTGAAATGAACTGTTCCGAGGAAACTGTTGTATTGTACCTTTGAGCAAGTTATTGTAGGATAAATCCAGAGTCTGTAACGACGGCACCTGAAATATACTCTCCGGAAACGTACCGGTTAAAGAGCAACTGCCCAGGGTCAAAATCGTCAAACTCGAGAAATTCGCGAAGAAATCCGGTTTCGTCGTCGACAGGTCATTCTGGTCAAGGTGGAGAACCGAGAGAGAACGAAGCTGTAGAAGCGAAGGATCGAGCGGACCCGGTAGGCTACAACCGCGCAAGCTCAAGTTCGTTAGGTTCGGTAACGAAGAAGATAATGCTCGGGTCCAGTCGCTATTTTGGGCCGAAATATCGACAGCGTCGAGATAAAGCTCTTTAAGCCCCGTGAGATTCTGAACGAGGGTCTTCAAATTTGGGTTCTCGAGTTTGAGAGGCTCTATACCCGGAAATAAATTCGAGAGATCGAGAACGACCAAGTTTCTTAAAAAGGAAAGTTCGATCGGGATTTGACCGCCGAAACCGGCATTTGACAAATTTAGGTATGCCAAATTGGTGAGGTTTTGAAGTCCCTTTGGGATTTGGATACTGTTGCTGAAGGTGTTGAGAGCTAAGTTTAGCTTCTGGAGATAACGGAGAGCGAAGAGAGAGGTCGAGTTTTCGATCCCGTTTGAAATAAACTCGTTTTCGAGGTTTAGACTGATGACGTGGCCTGAGTTATCGCAGGCTATCCCATCCCAGTTGCAGCAGTCTATTGTGGTTTGATTCCAATTCACGAGCTTTTTCGACGACGAGGAATTGTATTTGAGGCTGTTTTTTAACTGAAGTAATAACGAGCGTTGATCGTCAAGGCATTGTCCGGAAACACGAGCGACGTGTAGGATTTGGAACAAGGGTATTAGGAGAAGAAGAAATGAAAAGAGTTGAATTCTCATTGGATTGAGATGTTAAAAAAACCCATAAAGCTGTGAAGTGGAGATGTAGTGGAAATATAATCCATCAATTTCAAACGCTTCTTAGCTTTTTTTTTTTTTTTTTGGATTTTCAAAAGGCCATAATTTTCTGAATGCTTGGAGACTTTTGAGATAGAGAGAAAGAAATCAAGGGATGCAGAGAAGTATGAAGGAGATGATAGTTGGATAGTCAGAAAGGGACAAAGAAAAGAGAAAAAAAAAAAAGGGGGAACTGCGTGTGTTGTGTGTGTATTTGTGTGTGTGTAATATTATTGTACAGATAATATTCAACGCGTTTATTGTCGGCCCCGCGATTAATATATGGTTTGGATATTGACTTTGGAGGTACTTTTTTTTTTTTTGGCCGTTTGTTTTGAATTGATGATATTTTTTCATGCTTTTTCTTGATTTATAAGTAGTCTATATGTAAAAAGTGGAGGTTAGCAATGGTTGGTTGGGTTGGGTTGGCTTGGCTTATTTCACTACTTTCTCTACCTCATCTTTATTGAGAGGACATAATAACCCTTCTTATTATCCTCCTAAAATGACATGACAACAAACTGCTTGCGCTTGCTTATGTTGTGCCCCTATAGAATAATAGTTCTTGGCTTAAAAAACAAAAAAAAGTAGGACACCAAGGGATTTTTGTTTTATATGATGAATAAAATATTCAAATCTTTTCTAAATTTGAGAGATGTAATGGTAATATGTGAGAATGGCTTTGAGTGTTTTTTTTTTCTGAGAATTTGAGAAATGTGATTATAAAATATTTGATGAAGTAAACAAAATTCAACGATTGAGGTAAAAATGTAAGATGGATTCAACCTTGAAGGAGTTTTGTAATTTTGAAACTTCACGATGTCTGTGTTTAATTACCTCAAAACTCACGGTAGTTTTTATGATTGTTACTTAAATATTAAATTATTTTTAGTTTTTATGATTGTTACTTAAATATTAAATTATTTTTTAATTCTTGGTTGACGAAAACATAAGGTCGATGGTTAACTCATGGTAGTTTTTATGATTGTAACTTCAATATTAAATTATTTTTTAATTCTTGGTTGACGAAACATAAGGTTGATGGTTAAAATACCGTGTTAATACTTTGGTCAATTTGTTGAATAGAATTTTAGATAAATAAATGTAAACAAGGCATTAAAAGGACAGGAGTTTTCTTGGGTTTCTTAATATAGATCTGGTGGGCTTACCTAATATAGAGAAAGTTGACCCACAATAGATAAACTAATTGAAGCAGTTGCAACTTGCATGTGCAGAGAGATTTCCGAAATTTCGATAGACGTTAATTAAACAAAAATCTATTTATGAAAATCTTTTTTAATAAAATGCAAACCTTCTTTTATGATTATCCGTTCCACACAGAATTATGTCTAGTTAAATATAAGAAGAAGATACAAATGGTAGTTGCCAAATAATAGCTTTAGAAGTTTCAACAATTTAGCCCACAAAACACAAGTGCTCATGGCCCATCTGCCATAAGTTGTTCTACTCGCCACTAGGAGTCTTCCAGCTTGACTCAAGTTCAAAGGTTCATTAATTACAATGATGGATTGAGAACTGAGAGCGAGAAAAATAGAGACATGGACAGAGACAGGGATTGAAAAAGTAGACGTTAATCCACACATTTCATAAGGTGCTTTCTCGTTCATCTGAAAAGAAAAAATATCTCGAGGTTTCGTGGCCTCTCATTTGATACCCATATATTTTTATAGGGAACAGTATGGAAAAAATTGAAAAAATAAGAATAGTTAATAACTAGTGAATTGAAAAGTCAATCAACATAGCTGGGGTATAATTTTTTTCATTGAGTGGAAGAGAAAATGAAAAACTGGAGATGGAAATTAAAAAAAAAAAAAAAAAAACACAGTCGGCCACCAAGCACTGGCCGGAGGCATACGCAGCCCAGCAGGCCTGAATTTGAGCATCAAATAGTATCCCATCTTTGATAGCCCGAATAATAATAAAAAGTACAACATTTTTGCCTCAAGAGGCTATTCAAACACTATTTTAACAAAGCTGACACTAATATACACAAATTAACTACGATTAATTTTAGACCCTGAATAAAAAGTACAACATTTTGCCTCCATAGGCTATCCAAACACTATTTTAACAAAGCTGACACTAACAAACACAAATTAACTACGTTTAATTTTAGACTTTGAATACCTGAATTGTTGTTTGTTATAAAACTCAAATTTTCATAACACAGCCAACAATTTCTTAAACCTATCCTCAGACTCATTCTTTTTATTCCATCATCATAAAATTTTAAATAATTATATATTATTAAATACAAAATAAAAATATATTGTCCTCAGACATTATGTGATGACATCAATGACTTTGAATCCTATAACAAACAATAATTCAATGTCAAGATTTAAATGATTTTAAATCCTATAACAAACAAATGATTCAATGCTAAGATTCAAAATCCCAATTCTAAATGTTCAAGACTATGAATGTTTCTAAATATTCAAGACTATGAATGTCAGGTTTCAAAATCTCAATGAATCCTAATCCAAACAAGATGGGTGAGAGTAAAAAAAATTGTGTAAATAGGCTCACCCCATTGCAACTCAAAATTTTCCTATACCCGCAAATAAGATTTATAAGCTAAACTTGAGAAAAAAATCATGCTTTCTAAATTGTCCAAAACACCATATTTCACTAACAGTGAAATTGTAATTATCAATATCTAAATTTCAATTTCTGCTAAAAACTTAATAAGGAGGTCTAAGGAGACGAGTAATCTCAGTAAGTGCCAAGTAATCAGGTAAAACAAACAACAACCATATTTGAATTAAGATCTAACCACCAATATGTAATTCTAGACCAATAGTCATAGCAAGCGCTCAAATCAAAAACAAACAAGACTGTACTAACAAGTTGTAAAAATACAGAATGTATTTTTCCTAGCAGTTCACACATTCCGATAAATGTATGTACTAAATGCCAATTGAATAAAAATAAAGAAATGATAAATTAACCTCTAAATTCTACAGACACCTATAAATGCACCGAGATCTAATTAAATCTCATCAACAAAATTATCACAAAATATGAAGACTAGACTGCTCAATCCCTAAACAATCAAGATAAGCCCAATCAACACCATCCAAACAGAATTGGGTATGAAAGTGCAAATATAACACAGATATTGACGAAAAAACTCAATTCATAAAATAGATGATCCACAAATGTAGTTCTGAAAAGTAACATCTCACTACTACATATTGAAATTCACGAAATGAAAAGCAACAAACGGGAAACCCTAAAAAAGGGGGAGACTACTTGGATCTCTGCCTCATCTTTCGGCGCTTCCTCTTTAATCTCCTCATACGCTTCTTCTTCCACTGTAACGCACAACAAATAGAAGAAAAAGGAACCGACAGAGATTAAGTGAGCTATTGCAACAAAATTACCATTAATTAAAATGAAGAATCGAATCGAATCGAGTTACTCTACCTTGGCCCTCATTGGTGAAAACAGAAACTCTGATCAAAGGGTGCTCCTTCCTTTTAGAACCCTAGAGGATAAAGCTGACAATGGGAAAGAAACGATGAATAAAAACCTAGGGTTTGCTCGTAGATTTATATAAGCTTTTTCGGATGACGAATGGGCCTGAGAATATTTTGTTGGGCTGGTCAACTTAAAGAGCTTACTTATAACTCTGCTTACTCATGGGCTTTACCATATAGCACGTCAAAATTCTAATCATTTATTAGGTAATGTTTGGACTAGGATTTCGAATGTTTAGACTGAAGTTGTGAACTTCGATTCTCGTTTATTTTATAATTTTAATTTTTTTAATTCACATCCGATAATTATTTATATTTAACTTAATTTTCATCTCATTTATCCCATCATTATTATATTCAAAAAATTAAATATTACTAAATACAATAAAATAATAAATCACTATCCATTTTCCAAACATGATTTAATATCAAATACAATATAAAAATATATTATCATCCACTTTCAAACATAATTTGACTTTTACTACAGTAAAAAGTAAAGATTCGTAATCCTACGATAAATAAGGATTCTTACTATTCACATAATTTTTAAAACTCAAGATTGTGAATACCAAGATTTAAAATCTCAACGAAACCTAATCTAAACAGCCTAGGCACCATATTTTGTGAAAACAGGAATCACATTATACAATCATCTCTTTTCTTGATATATAAAGAGAAATTTATTGAAGTAAAAGCAGAAAAGTGTAAAAGTAAAGCAGAAAAGGTACGAGACAAAAAGAGAGGCGGAAGAAGATTAGGGTTCTCATTAATCAAGGGTCCCTTTATATAGGGTATCAATTATACAGTTTCCTAATTACATAATGAGAATGAATACCTAAATTACCCTCATACTTAACTTGTTGATATAGACACACTAAATGTGTAATTCCTTTAACAAAATTGACCTATAAATACACAATATAAGTCATTTATCCACACCAAAGCACACAATTTTGTTTTTGTACATTATATATATATATATATATATATATATATATATATATATAATATATATATATATATATATATATATATATATTCTACCATCAAGTATTTTATCACAAAATTAGGATACTTTGTCATTATCTCTCAATCTCTTGTGATGACAATGGGTAATGAACCGATAAGTACCTACAAAAATTACCCATAATAGATAGAGAATTACCCATTTAATGTGTATAGGCACAGGTATACGTAATTATCCACAATATTTGATGCGTACATGCGAGTATAAGTACTTTAGTACCCACCCGTCCTTGTCCATACATACATACATATATATGTATGAAGGATAAATGTTGCAGCCTATTCAAGACTCGAGTTTTGAAAATGAGGTAAAACAAAATTTGTAATCTTATAAACTTTTATTTGACAAGACAACTAATTTGTATATGTCATCAATATTTTTTGGCAAGTTTTGAAGAGTGTCCGAGGTTTATGGTTGATATTTTAAGATTTGATGGTGTGATGTTGAATTATATTTGTAGATTTATCGTTAAAGGATTTATAATATTGTCATATTTGTGTCTTTTTATATAACGACTTACTTTTATGAATGATCATTAGTTTGTGTTTTATTGAATATGATTTTAGTTTCACTCATTTTTTAAATTCAAATTTCTGTATATCTTTAAAGTGCGGGTATACGAAGTATAGATACTAAGGTATCTAAAGGGTATGTGGATGGGCATAAAATTTGCTACCCACGCGATATGGGCACGGGGACATGAATTTTTTTTTAAAACACGGTATAGAAATGGGTATTATAGTACCCTACTAATTCCCACCCCTACTTCAGTCCATCTTCACATCCAACTCCCCTAGCCCCCTCAATCTCTGCCACTCACATCCACACCAAGTTTTCTCTCTCCGATCTCTCTCTCTCTCTCTTTCTACAACATCGGGCGAATTATCCCTTTGCCTCGCGCTTCCATGGGCTTCACAAGCAGCTCTACAGATCAATGTGGCTCTGCATTTTGGTTGGGCATATTTCTTCACGCATTTCATTCATTTAATAGAATCGGGTGATTATACGACACAGACAAATAGAATGGGCATGAATTCAAATATTGTGTTAATTCATTTATAATCTAGTTTATATGAGAAAGTTTTTCTTAGGTTCAATGTTCGTTGAATGATATTGTTCAACTTCATTACTTAGTGTCAAACTCTATTGAATGCTTCATTTGATAACGAGGATTATTTCAAGGTTGTATCCATTAGGAGCACGTATGTATAACGTGCAACATGTTGAGAATTGTGTTTCAATACATAATGGAAGAATGTTGGTTTAGTTGATAATGGCTACTCTGTGATGGAGGAAGATGATGAGTTTTTTGGTGTTTCAACCAGGTTTGAAATTGTAAAATGACTTCTTTATGACGAGTGGTCTAGTTATATTAACTGTGTGGGTAAGAGATAGAGATTTAGTAGTATTAATGACTTCCGAGATAAATTAAAGAAAAAGGCTAATGGAGTTGGTTTGAAGTTTAATTATAAGAAGAACGAGAGTGTTCGTGTGCAAGCTGTTTATGATGAGCAATCTACTTTTTTTTTTGTCCTTGTCAATTACTTTTGTACTTTTGGGAGTATTTTCTCCGTTGGATGATTCATTTGTAAGAATGATAGTGGTATTATCATTATTGGTTGTGATAATTTAGTTGTTGTATTTGTGAATTGTAATAATCTTACTTATTGAATTGCTTCTTAATTCATGTGGTTTTCCCTTTTTGAGAGGATCTTTGAACATAATTTTTTACAATGTTTGACGTTGTTACACAAATTACCAGTGTTGATAATATTATTACTTGTGTGTATAATTATTTTCACACCTGTGTTTTAGGATCATATTACAAATAATGTATCTTTCCTGACATGTTTGTAAATATTTTTATTGAGATTTTATGGATTAACATATTCATTATACACACCGTGCAACCACAATCACCATCATACAGTGGACAAAAAGGTATTATTACCGAATGTGGTAATTATATGATTCAAGTCAAGTCTTAAATGCATTATTTTAAAAACAACAATGCCGCAAGCATTATTGTGCAAGGTCTTAGAATATGATTATTGGTTGTGATGATAAAATTATCACAACCAATGATACTAAGATTACCACATACATTAATATGTTTAAAACAATAATAAGATTATCACATCCAATAACCCTTCAGATATTATCACGAATAATAATAAGATTACCACACACTATAGTAATATTATCTCATCCAGTAATCCTCACTACTCGGACATCAAACTTATTTTCAATGATCACCAATTTGAAGTAACTTTAAAATATATATATATAGGGTTGGGTTCAAATGAGAACCCGTCATTATATGTGAACCTAGGGACTCATTTTGACCATTAGATTGGATAATCTTGATGGTTGAGATCATGACATGTCAGCATGGTAATAATGTAAAAAAATGCATTAATTAATTAAAATGGTATTTTGGACATATATCAACGTTTACAAAGAGCACTACATTGTTCTTTAGAAAGCACAATATTTTAAGAAAAAAACTACGATTGTATACAAAAAGCATCGCAAGTTTCGTCTATAAACTGCAAATTCAAAATTTTGAAATAAAACTCAAATCTTCAACAAACCATAACTTTTTCAATTTTTATTCGTTTTGAATGAAATATATATCAAATTAATCACAATCTCAAGATCTACAATTTAAGATACATATTGCATGTTTTAAGATGTAAAAAAAATACACACACACACACACACACACACACACACACACACACATATATATATATATATATATATATAATTAAATTAAAATTTTGGATAGTAAAAGCATCGCACATGACTGATTTTAGCGCTACAATATTGTATAAAAAGCACAATGAATCTGGACATAATTGCACTGTGCAATATTTGGAGTGCTTTTTCTTATATTGTTACGGTGCTTTTAAACTACACTAAACACTGCTTTTTTTCAATGAAAAAATAATCGGCCAACATCACCACCGAGTTTCGCCATCGCAGCCATCCGAATCAACCCCGACAATCCAAATCGTCGTCCGAGCCAAACCACCACCACCGCCCTCCAAATCCAAATTGTCGTCCGACGAATCAAACTCAACCAAACCCGGGCACTCCAAAAAAGCCACAACCGCCGCGACAGCCAAACCACCACCGGAGGCCCGACTCCCACCCGAACAGCACAACAACCATCACCCACCGCCATCACCCATCATCGGAGGCCCGACTCACCACTCGAACAGCGCCGCGGGCTCAGATTCCCCAACAACCATCAACAACACCGCGGGCTCGGATTTCACCACCCGAACAGTGCCAACAACCATCAACACCATCGCCATCACCCATCAACAACCATCAAAACCCAAACGGCGACAGCCTGCCTACCACCAGGAGTCCAAAACCCCAATTTTAGAAAATCGGCGACCCGCGTGCTCGGCGAATAGACGGCGATGGCGACGGCTCCAGCGGGGATGGCGACGGCTTCAATCAGCGATGGCGACGGCTTCAATCGGCGATGGCGACGGCTTCAATCGGGCGATGGCGTTCAGCTCTAGTCGATTCGAGGCCTTCGTCGATTTGATTCGATGCTTCAATCGGCAATGGCGTTCGGCTTCAATCGGCGATTCCGACCCAGTATCCGTCGCCGCCGTCGTTTTAAAGGAGGCGGAGCGGCGCCTGCACCTTCTGACCACCGCCTGGCCGAGAGTGTACTTCAACGCAGTCATTTCCTTGCCTCCGCCGCTGCCAAACGCCGCCACCGCCTCGCTAGTTCACTGGGCCGCTGCCGTCGACAAGTCAGGCGGCTCTTTCGACAAATAGGGAGAAGAAAAATTGCCCGGGCCTAGGGAAATCGACCACGCGTTGCCGTCACCAGGAACCACCTTCCATAACCAGTTCGTCACCGTCGGAGAAGGGGTATGATTCGCGGCCGATTTGGGGGAGAGAGGGAGAGATAGGGCTTGGGGTAGAGACGGGGTTTGGGATTTAATTTGATTAAGAGGATTATGTAAATTTACATAAACACCCTTATCCTTCCATATATATAATTTAAAAAATAGAAAGAATTTGGTCCACACATATTATTTGATCTAAGGTCAGGATTAGTCCCTAAGTTCACATATATTGAGGGGGTTCTCATTTGAACCCAATCCTCTCTCTCTCTCTCTATACACACACACACACACACACACACATCCAAGTTTATAATAGTTGTCAACTCAACTAAACTATTTTTTGTAACTCAATAATTATCGTAGCATACATTTTTACAATAGTTATATTTTCAAAATCTACACAATCGGTGATAGAATAACTACAACTAATAATACTAAGATTGCCACACTAGTAATAAGATTTTTACATCTAGTAATTCTTTGAATATTATTGTAAATAATAATTAGATTATCATATCCAGTAATAATATTATCACATCCAATAATCCTTGTTTTTAGTGATCACCAGTTTTAGTGTGTTTTTTTTTCAAATCAACCAGGTTTTTAATGGTTGTCAACTCGTTAAATTATTTTTGTTAACAAAATAATCATAATATATATTTTGTAGTGGTTAAGTTTTCAAAAATCATATAATTAGGAATACAATTATCACATCCCGTAATAAGATTATCATAAAACATATAAACAATTTCATTATTACAAGAAATACTTATATTCAAAAGCAATCCGACACACCACCTCTTCTGGTACTGTAGCACATACTAACATATACCATACATTAATAAGCTATTTAACCCATTAATAGCCCACACTATCACCTTTGCAACAATTATGTTGATAGAAATTACACATATGAGATAGGATTACCACAACCAACAGTAAAATTATCATAATTGATAATAAAAATTTTAGACCCATTAAAAAATTAAAGTTGACTACAGTTGTCGTGTATCTAAGATTTCCGGTCGCTAATTGGAAATGGTAGCGCTACCAGCGAGGCTAGCACCAATAAACTCAAAAAAAAAAAATTAAATAGGACAAATTTCAGGTTAAACGGACGTCGGAGCTGGTCAAAATCGATATCGAAAATTACTGATTTTCTATGTGAAATTTGAGACTTTGACCAGCAAGTCAAAGAGTCAAACGAAATCCGTTTGACCTGAAATTTAGGAGGTCGACTCAAAATGATAACAAAAATCATGGGAAAAATTCAAGTTAAAAGAATGTCGAGTTGGTCGGAATCGAGCCAAAAATTGTTGACTTTCTATGTAAAAAAAGAGTGTAAAAATTGAAGCATTGACCGACGAGTCAAAGGAGCAAATGAAGTGCGATTGATCCGAAGTTTTGGAGGCCGACTTGAAATGATAACAAAACTCAATGTAATAAATTTCAGGTTAAACGGACGTCGAAGTTGTTCGTAACAAAACTCAATTGAACCGTGGACTGTATTCGATATTGAACCCGATTCCGATTTCATTGGATCAGATCTACTCTTAGGGGACCAATAATTTGATTTTTCCTTCACTGTGAAGGTTGGTTTTTGAGTATAAATAAAAATATTATTTCAAAAAAAAAAATCAAACAGTTTTATTGTTTAAAAAGAAACATCCAATGTTTGTCACACCGTAAAAGAATTTCACATGATACCTACAACATCCTATTCAAAGTGATCGCTTGTTTGTATTGCTCACTGGAATACAGTTTCAATTTGACATATCACTATTGCTTTTACATTTTATGTTGATTTGTTTGAAGTTTACACTTCAAATGATTCTGGAGATGTGAAAGTTTACCACTACATATATGGCCTAATCTCAATTTGTCGCATGCCTAACTCGTAGTTTTTTTCTTTTTAATCGATCGTGAGCTGAGTGCCAACCTTTTCTACTGTTCTATGAATCTTCACGAAAATTGCATCACTTTCAAACAAGCAGTCAAGCTCAAGATCAGCTAGTCAAAGAGAGAAACATTTCAATTGAACTTAAAGATAATCGGAACATGATACAGCCTCAGATTAGTAAAAACGCGCAAAACACAGAGAAACTGGAAAGCAACAGCCAATTAAATTCAAGATTCTACTGAGGATTTGGTGAGCGGCTATTAGCTGCCGAGACCCTCGAACCCCATTCCAGAAGCTCTTTGCTCGTATCGTCCTTATGAACAATCACTTCGATGAAACACAAGCAATCTTTCTTGGGCCCCACAGCTGTTTCAATCGCTTCGATAAGCTCTTCTTCACATCGGACCTTAGTTGTCCAGCAGTTGCCTTGGTCGTTACAGATTGCATCCACCAATCCAGTGTAATTCCAGTTCTTGATCACATTGTAGGGCCCGTCATGGATCTCCACTTCGATAGTGTAACCACCGTTGTTTATCAGGAAGATGATGGATTTCTGGCCACACCGAAGCATTGTCGACACGTCTTGAGCCGTCACCTGTGAAAATCGCAAATTAAAAAAATTCCAAATCATAAATATCTTTAGATCATTGGGTGTAGTATTTTAATTTTAACTTTTCTTTTTTTTTTTTGGAGATATACCTGAAAGCTACCATCGCCGATGCAGGCAACCACTCGCTTCTTCGGCACAGCCTGTGCATAACCAAGAGTCGCACCCACAGACCAACCGATCGACCCATATTGCATCTGGAACTCATACCTAAAAACCCAAACATTCAAATTCAAATTCAAATTCAAATACAGAGCCAATATTAATAGACACTTTTAGCTAATGCATTCTCACCCGCATCCCGGTGGTAATTTCAGTTTCTGGCAATTAAACCACGAGTCCCCCGTCTCGGCAATAACAGCTGTCTCGCCCGACAACATCTTCTGAACGTGCTGAAACAGAACATTAACCCTCAACGCCTCTTTCGGCTCACTCTTCGGAACAACCCCTTCCGAAACATAAATCCTACGGTAATTCTCATAAGCCGTCGTGTTACGCTTCAGCCTCTTCGCCAGCGCCGCGAAGAAATCCTTCATCAGCACACACCCGAACGCAGGCCCGCTACCAACGACCACGCGGTCGGGCTCCACGATAATGGCCTTCTCCTTCTTGAGAAGCAGGGAGTACCCCACGGAGCTGTAGTCGTTGAATATCGGCCCGGCGAAAATGTATGCGTCGGCCGATTCGACTATTTCGGCGCAGAAGGACGTGCTAACGGCGCCCCAGTAGGTGCCGATGAAACGGGGATGGTGCTCCGGAAACAGTCCTTTGGCCGAGGGCATAACCGAAACGGCATAGCCACAAGCGTCGGCTAATTCGACAAATGCTCTGCGAGATTTTGCGGCCCGGAGCTTCGGCCCGCCCACCATTACGGGCTTCACGGCTTTGTTCAGGAAATTGACTGTGGCCTCCACGGCTGCTTCCAAGCCCATTTTATTACTCAATCTATTATAAAAAATAAAAAATAAAAATGGATCTGAATTAAATTACTGACATGCAAATAAATAAAAATAAAAATAAAATAAATTGATCCCATAATCTAATTAAGTACTTTGGGGAGAGCGAAAACGGAACAGGTTCACGGCTAAACGTTGGATGTGGAATCGCGGACAAGTTACAGCTCACGCTTATATACACTGGCTTACTCTCTTTTAACGCCGTTGATATCGCCGTGTCTATCAGCTCGTGCGCATCCTCCAAATTATTCACCACAGCCTAAAAATCAACACACATTTTTTTTTAAATTTTATTATTCAAAATACGTAGAAAAGCAAATTAATGAATGCACCTGATAGCAAGTAACCGTCTGGAAACAACGTAGCTCCTGGCTGAAATCGGGTAACCCGATAGTGTGATGCAGGACCCGGTTCGTGCCATAGTCATTCGAATTCGGGCCCCCGACAATACAAATCACCGGGAGATTCTCGCTGTACGCGCCGGCGATCGCGTTGAGGATGCTCAGCCCCCCGACGGTGAACGTCACGGCGCAGGCGCCGACTCCTCGAGCCCTAGCGTAGCCGTCGGCGGCGTACCCGGCGTTGAGCTCGTTGCAGCAGCCGACAAGGTTGAGCTCCGGCTCGGCGATGAGATGGTCGAGCAGCGTCAGGTTGAAGTCCCCGGGGACGGCGAACACGTCGTTGACGCCGATCTGGACGAGCCGGCGAGCCAGGTGGCGGCCGAGCGTCGCCTCGGCTGAGTTGAACGGGACGGCGGAGGACTGGATGGTGGAAACGACGCCGTTGGAAGGGAGGGCGCCGACGTCGTTGCACGTGGCGGGCTTGCAGGAGTTTAACGAGCATATCTTTGTCTCCATTGTGGGACCAGGGAAGGGAAAGTTGAAAGAAAATAAATTGGCGTCTTTTAATTAATTAATATGTTTTTGACTTTTTAGTTTGATTTGGTGTGATTGAGATCGATGAATGCAGAGTAATTTATAGTTGGAGAAATTGATAATAATAAATTCTCTTAAAAAAATCAATAAATTATAAAATTAAACCGGGGGCGTTTTGGTGTTCGAGGCCTGAGGGAACTGGTTTTTTCACTGGGTACGCAAAAGGGACCTTTTTTTATGTTTGTTTGAGAAAAAAAGGGGAACAATTTCAATTGGACTGTCTGTATGGTACTCACATCACATTTATCATTTTCTACTAATAAATGAGATTTAACACTTTACTTAATAAGAATATTCTTTATCCTGAAACAACTTATTATAATGGAATCGGAGAGAGCATTGGTTTTGAGGACCACAGTTTGTGGCATTGTGACCTAATTTATAAGTAGTTCCTCTAAATATTATCAATACCAACCTCTATTATCAAATGTACATTTTCAATCCTGTCACAATACTAAAATTTATGTGTGTTATTAGACTATGTGGATCTGTTAAGACTACTTATATAGCATCGTTTTCCTCAAATTTCAATGGTCTACTACTCCAATGCCACCAACAAATTTATTTATAGAAAGAAAAAAAATACTTGGTTGTTTCATTACAAAAAATTAACACATTTAAAATTCTCAAATAAAATTAACCAAATAGCTCATAGACTTTCTCCAAATTCACAAAGCCGAGACATTGGGATCAAATTTAACTAACGTATTAGTTGTTTGTTTAAAAGTTACTTATACGAGTATATGTAGAATATTCCGAAGTTTACTTAATTGGATGTCACTAATTACATATGAAGAATGATCCAGTCCAATTAGTAATGATATGAATGCTTGCGATGCAAAACTTCCCAAAATTCTTAAATATTTACCAGAGTGATAGAAGAGAGTTTTTGGTTTGTGTTTTTCTTTTTTCTTTTTAATTATTGTTCTTTGGAAATAAAAAAATAGACCGAAAAAATATGTACGCATGGCAAGCAAATGGCAATTTTCCCAGTCTGTTTTCCGTTTACTATTCGGTGAGGAAGTCCAACTGTGACTACTGACTAGACCAACTTTTAGATTTGCTCTTTTCCAGCTGTTTGCAATTTCAATTGCCCCAAGAAACAAGTTGATCCGATACCATCAAATAAAGATTCAAGGTCAAATGAATTTCTCAAACGGACGAACGACGTCGTCAT
This sequence comes from Phtheirospermum japonicum, assembly GCA_014905375.1. NCBI lineage: Eukaryota > Viridiplantae > Streptophyta > Magnoliopsida > Lamiales > Orobanchaceae > Phtheirospermum > Phtheirospermum japonicum. Next base: position 352,789 of record BMAC01000631.1, on the reverse strand, counting down.
GACGAAAATTAGAAACCTTGAGCTCAGCCTGTTTGCGTGGGTGGACCCGCCACTGGTATTTGGCATGCAGATGTACGATGATTGGGTCGTCGTGTCGGATGATTACACGATTTCACCAATGATTGGGAGTTGGGTTTTCGGCGGATTAAGGCATTTTGTGCTGTATGGATATTAAAAAAAATCAACAATAATAATAATTCTTTTATTCCTCAATAAATATAGTCAAAGAAAAAATTATCCACAGTTGTAAAGATAAGTACTCAAAAAAATGAACATTCAGTGAAAACTAACAAGAGTATCTAGTTGAATTTTCATTTTTTAAGTTAAAAAAACTAATTGGGTAATCTTCAAAAAAAAAAAAAAAAAATTCAATTAAAAAGTAAAGAATATTCATTTAAAACATTGAAAATCAATTTTAAGAAATCCAAACTTAGGGGAAAAATGAGCACTCTATATATATTATATAATAAAAAGACTAGCGTTTCTAAAAATATTTTTCAAAATTTTCTCGCTCATTTTACTTACTATTTGTAGTATACATATTTATTAATTATATAATTATTTATGTAAATATTCTCTTGGAGGTTATGATTTATGTAAATAAAATATTATGTATAATAATAAATAAGATCTGTGAAAAATAAAAATAATATAATTTTTTTGAAAAAAATATAAAATATAAAAAAATTATTTAAAATAAATATATAAATATAGGTAAATAATTAGTTGATAAATTTGAAAAACCCAAAAAAGCAAAAGTAAAACATAAATATTTTTCAAATACTTTAAATAAAATTGAAAATATTAATAAAATCATATAGATAAAAATATAAGAACTTATAATTAAACTAAAAATACTTATTTAATAAATATAAAACAAAATCGAGAATTCAATAATTAATAAATCAAAGATAAATTCATAAAATAAGTTAAATTAACTTTAAAAAAAATCATAATTAGATTTTATAAAATTATCAAATAAATATAAAAATAAAAAAGAGAATAGATAAAAATATAAAATAAAAAACAATAATAGCAACTACAAAAATAGTGTGTGTGTGTGTAAAAGAAATCTAAGAAATAAAGTATAAATATAAAATATATAAATAAATCTAAATAATAGTTTATAAATCTGAAAAATCTAAAAAATTAAATTAAAATATAAATATGTCAAATGATATAAAATAAATTTATTTTTATTATAAATAAAATATAACTTAAATTAAATATATTTATTTAATAAATACAAAAAATAAAAACAAATCAAAAAGTTACTAATATTATAAAATTAAATATGAATTCATGGATACAAAAAAAGTACCATTAAATTATAAAAAATTATTAACTAAATATAAAAAAAAATCAAAAATTACAAGAAATATAATATTATATAAACAAAATTGGGAAAAAAATACAATGAATGACAAAAATATAAAATTTGATTGTAAAAATTATTTAATAATTTTGTTAACTAAAAAAAAAAGATAGTATGAGTACAACTATAAAATTGATGCAACGAAGATTAAAAAAAAATTATAATCGTTAATAAGAACTTGTCTTTTCTTCCGTAGTTTTATTTGTTGACCAAACCAGGTGATGCGAGGACAAACCTAATAGCGTTATATCTTTCGTTTTTTATATGTGACTCGAGTAAAACTCGGATGACCCAAACTTTGACCCTAAACGTGTCACAAACTTGACAATGACAATTTTTTTTTCTTTTTCCTAAAAAAATTAAAAAATTATATTATGAACATAAGTGAAGGGTAAATAACTTTATAAAATTATTTGATTAAAATTTGAAATCAAAGTTATATGTGGACAAAACAAAAAAATGATTATATAATCGCATAATATAAAAATTGAATACATTTTAAATTTTTTAACTAAATAATTATTTATGAACGTTTGTATATTAGTAATTTTTGACTAATTACTACGACATTAAGTATTTAACATTAGAAATCTACACATAAATTATTTATTACTCTTGGTTATATAATTACTTTTGTATAAACTGAAATCTATAAATAAATTTTAATTTATTATCGGGTTCATCAACTAACTCGATGACTTGGTGGTTAATTACTCAGTGGCTATCTCAAGTCAATTATTGGGCTGATTTAAAAAAAATAACTATAGTACAGTAAAATACAAAGATCATCAATTAAAATTTTATTACGATGCCTCATTTATTTGGTATTTCTTTTTTATTTTTGTAGTATTATTATATATATTTTTTTTATTTTTTAGATTTGGGAGATGGTTTTTTATAATATAACATTAATTAAGTATATTACTTTCTATTTTAAGATATTTTAAGATTTATTTTATTTTATTTTATTTTATAACTTATTGATCTTTGTTATTATTTTATTATCAACTTTCAATAGATAAAAAAATATTTAAAATTAACTTTTATATATTTTTTTAATTTACTTTGTCATTGTCGCCAATTTATTTTTTCAATATTTGAAAATAAATATTTAGAAATTAATAATTTTATTATATTTTCATCCGGTTTCAAAATAATTTCATATTTATATTATTATACTATATTATTATATTTATATTTTATTTATTTTAGAAATTATTAAGAACTATTTATAATTAAAACATATATGTTATATTTATTTAACTAAATTCATACTTTTCTTATTATTTTATTATTTATAACATTTTAAGTGTTTTGTTACTTTTAGGATTTAGTAAATGATTATTCAGGATTTAAATTATTTTTAATTTATTCTATAGAATTATTGTGAAATAATATTTATTTTATATTATTTAAACTATTACTATCTTCATAATTTTTTTAAAAAAATATTTGATAAGTATTTATATATAATATATATTTCTTATATATATTTAACATATTTCATATTCTTTTATAACACTTCTTTGTTTTTTTCTATTAAATAATTATTTAATCCAATTTTAAAATAGTTTAGGATTTATTTTATATTATTTATAATATATATGATTTTTGTGACTTTTTTATTTTTAATTAAAATTAATATATATTTATAATCTAAATACAAATTGTATTTATTTAGTTGATTTTATTTTTATTTTTTAAATTTATATTACAAGTATTATATTTTTATTGCTTAAAGGTTAATAATTTGACGTATAATGTAGTATGCAAAAAGTTGCATAATATATAAATGTGGAATTATTTACCTTTAATTTATTTTAGGGCGCGAATATAGGCATCTCATATATTCATGAGTTCACCCCAATAAGAAAAAATCAACAGAAATGCCAAAATTACGCCCCCCCCCACCAAAAAAAAAAAAAATTACATCCCCAAACACATCATCTTCTCGAACCCTTCACCACCACCCCAACTCTGCCATTATCATCGCCCATCACATCGTCGCCGCCACCGTCGAACAAGAAGAAGAAAAAACGTGATGGGTGGTGAAAGGTAAGTGATGGATATGGGCGACAAAGTGTAAGAAATATATGCAAAATAGGGGTGTTCGTCTCTAGTTTCTCGAGCATATGTCATTTGTTTGAACTTTTTGATCGAACAATACAACGTTGTTCGAAAAAAAATTCAAACAAGTCTTGAAGGGGGTGTTCAGATCAGTTTTTCGAGCATGTATTTTATGTACGAATCAATTTTTCACAGTTGTATTTTGTGTTTGAATCGATTTTTTAAACATATATTTTGTGTTCGAACGACTTTTTTCAAGGCATTTTTTTCTTTCTTCAATGGCACGGTGGCGGCATCATATTTCTATGTGCATGTTTTGTTTATGTTCTTCAATAGACGGCGGCCATGACAGTGGAGACGGTGATGGGCAACGGCTGGAGTGGTAATGAAGAGTTGAAGGAGATGAATTATTTAGGGGTGTAGAGTTTAATAAGGATAATATTGACATTTTTGTGATAACATTTTTAGTGGTGGTGAACTAATAAATAAAACAAAGTGCGTATATCCACACCCTTTGTTTTAAATTTGCTCGTGTTAACCGAATCGTGACTTGAGTATTTTAAGTTATTATATTACATTAATAAATTAATAATATTACACTTATATCGAATGAATTTACACCATCCATTTCAATTCACTTTGTGGATCGCACGGGTTAAGCACTAGTGTTAAATAATGAACACTTGAGCATTGACTTAGGTTAGTGACATAAACTTTTTTTTCCTTTGTCGTCTAGAGCATATACTTTTTTTTTTATTAATTAAGTACTTAAAAAAATATGAGCACTTAATGATAAAAAAAAATTCTTTTTTATTGAGAGCATATACCATTACAAAAAAAACAGTGGTTTATCGAGGGGAATACCTAGGAAAATATTGCCCTCGAGATTTTTGAAGGTAAATTTTATCGAGGGATTTTACCTTCGATACTACACCATTCGGTAAATCCCTAAAAAATACGGCGCCAATATTTGACTCCACAATTACCAAAGGCTTTTAGAGAGTATCATTATCGAGGGAATAAGGTTCCCCTAGGTTTTTATAAATTGAAAAAAATAGAAAAAATATAGAAATAAAACATATCCTATCATTTTTAGGCATTATTATTTTTTGAATCTTGTTGAAATCGCGCTCGGGAAAAGAGTGCTTTTGATCATTGAAGTGGCAACAGAGACACTATTGACGATTAGAAAGAGCACTGTTGCAATCAATCACATGGGATACTGTGCTATTTTTGAATTTCATGCTGAAGAAAAAGAGGAGGATAATAAAAAAAATTTAACCTAGATTTAAAGTTTCAACTAAAGGAGCAAGTTTTTGGTATTTGGATTAAGAGGAGGAGGGGGGGTGAACTCATTTTTATCTATGGAATGTACAGTTATATATGGATAATATTTCAAACAATACTCCTGTTTATGCAATAAATTCATTTTTCCCTACATAAAACAAGGGTTTTTCAAGGATTAGAATTTGGTAAATCGTGAAAACACACTATTTATGCACAATTCAATTAAAAAAACCACTCACTGGTAAATAGCGCAATACTTCTTCGTGAATCTCCGCTATTTGAATATTGTGTAAATAGCGCAATACTTCTTCGTGAATCTCCGCTATTTGAATATTGAACATCATAACAACGAATAGGAATGAAACAGCTATAAGCCCGTATTTCTTCTAGAGAATCTCCTAATTGTTCCAGAGCAACTAGAAAGAGATTCTTTAACCAGAAAGAATTCGGTGCAGTTGTAGTTAGCCTATAGCGCTATCTACCCTTTGACTTAAGGGATGTAATAGAAGTCTCAAGAGAACTAAGAATCGATGGACTGGAAGGGCGAGAGACATAAAAGACTACTACTCAAAATCTTAAAAGGGAAGCCCGACATTGACAAGGGCACAACCAGCTACCTATGGCCTCTTTCAATTTGAAATGGAACTGGCCCCTTACTATAAACCAACCTCACTATCTCAGTGCTATGAGGAAGGCGCCCTTTACACCGACCGTTCAATGGTAGTTATAAAATTCTCCTTCTCTAATAGATGTAACCGCTTCAGCCCGCATCTATTTGAGGTGAAAAGCCTAGCTAACCCCCTTCCAGATCCGGTCCGCGGACACATATCTTCAGAGAGGATTTGATTACCAACGTTGGGAAAGATGGTTATGGAAAGCCTATCATGACATCGTTTATCGCGGTTCATGTGTGGCTGCTCGCTCTTGCCTTTCCTTGTCCAACTGCCAGCGATTGAGAGAAAGATTTCTCCTAGTAAATGCAACCGAACTCCTCTGTTTATGGTAGAAAACAAACGTCCTTCTCGTGAACCTACATGACTTGGAGCTTAATCTCGATCTCAATCTAGACAATACTCCTGTTTATGCAATAAATTCATTTTTCCCTACATACAACAAGGGTTTTTCAAGGATTAGAATTTGGTAAATCGTGAAAACACACTATTTATGCAAAATTCAATTAAAAAAGAAAAGAAAGAAAGAAAGTTTCGCGCACTTCACCCAATTACAAGGCCCAACACCATCGTCTGAAATGAGAAATTCTTAAATGTTCCAAAAAGAGCCTAATTAAGTATCACTTGATTAGACATGGATTCGAGCCGAATTACTATAGATGGATTTATCACCTGGTATTTTATAAAATACTCGTATTATATATACTTTTATCAGATGTTGAGAGGTTGTGGATGCGGATCCAGCAGCCTAGGTCGATCGGATATTGGGTCGGCTAATCATTTAGCTGATTTTGATGATGATTACGTGGGTATTGGTACTGATCATTCAGCGACGACCACACCACCACATTGATACCATCCAATGCGGGTACATTCCGACAGGGCTTGGGCCCACTATAGAGGCGATACCTTATTTTTATCCTCGAGAAGACGTAAGTAAATTAATAAATTTATAGTTTTAATCATCGTTATTATTAAATTATATTTGTAACCACAAACACAATTACAGGCTATGACCGCTCGTCGTTGAAGCGTCAAAAATAATATTTATAAAGTTCCTCGACTTTCCTCTACTAACTAGTAGCAGTGGCAAGCAAGGGTCGATCCCACAAGGAGTGTGGATTAATTTGTGATTATTCATATTTAAATAAAACAACAAACAGGGGTAGAGATAATAAACTAACTAACGAAAATTAAATAACTAAATAAACAACGAAAACAATTAAAACAATTAAATGAAATAAATAAGAAATAATAATAAAATAACTTTCCAGTCCTAGTTCAGTTTCCACCCTCTTTCAACTCATTAAACCAATTGCAATATAAAATCCACGCATCATATGAAACTAAAAACCCTAAGTAACAATAAGCTATGTTACTCGAATTCACCCTTACCGTTTACTCAATTAAAATAAGCTCTTTAATTGATTCTAATTATTGAATAACCTATAATAAGCTCTCTAGATTCAACCCAACAACAGCATTAATATCTAGGCAAATAGGTTAATCTAAGCAATAAACGCATAAGCTCGATTAACGTCGGTTCCGCGTCGACTGACGCGACAGAGAGCTCTGTAGGTAGGTAAATCGAACGACATCCGTTCTTGTAGGCAGCAGTCAGCGGCACTTTCTATAACAGTTGATCCCAGCGATGACGCATCTAGAAAGTGCAGAATCGTCCTTTCTTTGCCAATTCACTTGTTTTCTCTCTCGTTTCCTCTTGCTACTCTTATGCATCATCTTTAAATCTTTAACTCACCAATTTAGCACCTAATTACTACAAAATAAGAGAGAAATACACAATTGGTGCTCCTCCACTCATAATAATAAATATGCGAGAAATAAATATATATAAGAATATTAAGCACATAAGAATATAAGAATTAAACCATTAAATAAAGCACAATTTCTCGCCTATCAAATCCCCCAAACTTAAACCTTGCTTGTCCTCAAGCAACATATAGAATTTAAGCACAAAATAAATAAAAGATAAGTAAGTCACTCGAATTGATCACATGAACTCATCCGGACTCTAGACACCACTATATTTTTAGAAATCGCAAGCGTTTCATGTATTGACTCAAGTGACCCCAGCAGTTAGGCAATTCTTTTTCATGTATGCTACGTCAATGTACTATGGTTCCCCCTCGCTACTCAATGGTTCCACTCTATCCATTATTGGTCACGATCAAATATCTCGTCCTCTCCCATTTATTTATTTATTTATTTTTATTTTTTTTAATTGAGGCCCGCAGCTCCGCACTACCGTTCTTGACTTGACTTGATAATGATTCGGCGCTGGATAGGAGGATCGTCTTGATTTGGTATTTGAATTGTTGAGTTCACCTCCGCCATGTTTGAGGTTTTGATTGGATTTGCGCCACTTGAATACGTGCATGAATTTGTTGAGCTACTAGCATCTTCATTGGATTTCGCCCTTAGAATTTGTAAGCGAATTGCACTTGGTACACGGATAGGCAGCTGTTTCGGCACCTCAATTCTTTTTCTCTTTTTTTTTTCAATTTTCAATTTTCAACTTACACCATGCCGGTATACCCCAACCGGACTTTATTTGACTTCTGTTTCGACTAACGAGATATTTTCACACAACCGCAAACTTCAAGGCCCCACACAACTCATATTGAGTACGACAACCACAAATACATATCAACAACGCAATAATCTAGAATTGACGCCCCACAAATGAATCACAAAAGTACTAACATGCGTACCATTGACCTCTAAATCAAATGACGAATAAAAATTTAACCGAAACATAATTCATCAAAGCAATTCAAGCAAGTACTTTTAACATTTTTCTTTTCAATTCCCGGAATTTAATCACAAAAATTTCAAAAATTTAGCAATTTTTAGCACAATATTAATATCAATAACCCACTCCTCCAAACTTAAACTTTAGCTTGTCCTCAAGCATAAAGCAAGAACAAGCAAAAAATAAATAAATAATAATAATAATTCATAAGGGAAAAGAAATCACCGGGGTAAATATCGAGGGGGCTCTCGGTTCCAATGGCGATCTTTCTTCATAAGATAGGCCCAATCATCCAAACATCAACAAGCTTTCTATCCCTTCAACTGCAAAATAAAAATAAAAATAAAATAAAGATTGGGTCGCCTCCCAACAAGCGCCTTTTCTTAACGTCGTCGGCTCGACGTGTCACCCCTCAATTCCATGGGGGTTTTGGAGGAGGTCTCAAAGTACATGTATTTCCAAAGACCTCATCCTCCATACTTCGCATCCGTTTCGACGTTGGATGCTTAACTGGATCTTTCCGACTTTGTGGTGGCTTCACATAGATTTCCGCGAAGATGGTTCTGTCTATCACCACATACGGAAGATCATTGGTCTCCTTCTCAAAAACATCGTCTCGCACGCAAGTCTCTTCTTCATCCTTCATCACCTGGTGCACGATCCATGTTGGCATCGGCTTCGCCTCGACCTCGATAAGAGAAATGATAGAATAAGGAACATCATTTGTAAGCTCAGGCAGACTATGATCAGCACGTGTCCGCCTCATTTCTTCTTCCTCCATCTCGTATTCGTCCTCCAGTTCAAATGTTGGGTCTTCCGCATCATTGATTTTTCCCACATCTTGCAGCATGATGGCATTCACATTCTCCATGCGTTCCTCAGTTTGAGAAGATAATCGTTTATCYAGTTGGCTTATGTGATCCGCCATTTGATTCAATTGAGCTTCGAGCCTCTTGGTGTTTGTCATCATGGCCTCCATCATCTCTATAAGGACTGGGGACGGTTCTTGTGGTTGGGGGTGGTCATTATATTGTATTGAAAAAGTTTGTCTCCTTTGAAGATTTGTAGGGTCCCCCCACCTTGGCTCGTATGGATCATCGTTCCTCTCTTGCCATCTTCTAGGTCTCACTCCATAGTCGTTAGTTTCATGAATGGCTCGTAGCGTTGGGCAATCATGAGTGACATGATCGAATGTATGGCACAATCTCAATGAATTATCACGGTAGCCAAATTGCTGAGAATTAGCCGCCATGTTCGAGATTAACTCCCTTGCCGCCGTCGGTGTCCTATCCATGAGTGAGCCTCCGCTTGCCGCATCTATCATATTTCTATCAGTGAGACAGAGACCGTCATAAAAATATTGTATTAATAACTCCTTGCCCATTTGATGCTGAGGGCAACTAGCGAGGAGTCTCTTGAAATGCTCCCAATACTCATGCAATGTCTCCCCGGGTAACTGCGTCGCTGCACAAATATCCTTACGCAAGCTCGCCACTCGTGAAGCGGGAAAATATCTCTGTAAAAATACCCTCTCTAACTCCATCCACGTGGTGATGGATCCAGGAGGTAAGTAATAAAGCCAATCTTTGGCTAGACCCTTCAATGAAAATGGAAACGCCCGTAATTTAATTTGTTCGTCAGTCNGCAATTCAAGCAAGTACTTTTAACATTTTTCTTTTCAATTCCCGGAATTTAATCACAAAAATTTCAAAAATTTAGCAATTTTTAGCACAATATTAATATCAATAACCCACTCCTCCAAACTTAAACTTTAGCTTGTCCTCAAGCATAAAGCAAGAACAAGCAAAAAATAAATAAATAATAATAATAATTCATAAGGGAAAAGAAATCACCGGGGTAAATATCGAGGGGGCTCTCGGTTCCAATGGCGATCTTTCTTCATAAGATAGGCCCAATCATCCAAACATCAACAAGCTTTCTATCCCTTCAACTGCAAAATAAAAATAAAAATAAAATAAAGATTGGGTCGCCTCCCAACAAGCGCCTTTTCTTAACGTCGTCGGCTCGACGTGTCACCCCTCAATTCCATGGGGGTTTTGGAGGAGGTCTCAAAGTACATGTATTTCCAAAGACCTCATCCTCCATACTTCGCATCCGTTTCGACGTTGGATGCTTAACTGGATCTTTCCGACTTTGTGGTGGCTTCACATAGATTTCCGCGAAGATGGTTCTGTCTATCACCACATACGGAAGATCATTGGTCTCCTTCTCAAAAACATCGTCTCGCACGCAAGTCTCTTCTTCATCCTTCATCACCTGGTGCACGATCCATGTTGGCATCGGCTTCGCCTCGACCTCGATAAGAGAAATGATAGAATAAGGAACATCATTTGTAAGCTCAGGCAGACTATGATCAGCACGTGTCCGCCTCATTTCTTCTTCCTCCATCTCGTATTCGTCCTCCAGTTCAAATGTTGGGTCTTCCGCATCATTGATTTTTCCCACATCTTGCAGCATGATGGCATTCACATTCTCCATGCGTTCCTCAGTTTGAGAAGATAATCGTTTATCYAGTTGGCTTATGTGATCCGCCATTTGATTCAATTGAGCTTCGAGCCTCTTGGTGTTTGTCATCATGGCCTCCATCATCTCTATAAGGACTGGGGACGGTTCTTGTGGTTGGGGGTGGTCATTATATTGTATTGAAAAAGTTTGTCTCCTTTGAAGATTTGTAGGGTCCCCCCACCTTGGCTCGTATGGATCATCGTTCCTCTCTTGCCATCTTCTAGGTCTCACTCCATAGTCGTTAGTTTCATGAATGGCTCGTAGCGTTGGGCAATCATGAGTGACATGATCGAATGTATGGCACAATCTCAATGAATTATCACGGTAGCCAAATTGCTGAGAATTAGCCGCCATGTTCGAGATTAACTCCCTTGCCGCCGTCGGTGTCCTATCCATGAGTGAGCCTCCGCTTGCCGCATCTATCATATTTCTATCAGTGAGACAGAGACCGTCATAAAAATATTGTATTAATAACTCCTTGCCCATTTGATGCTGAGGGCAACTAGCGAGGAGTCTCTTGAAATGCTCCCAATACTCATGCAATGTCTCCCCGGGTAACTGCGTCGCTGCACAAATATCCTTACGCAAGCTCGCCACTCGTGAAGCGGGAAAATATCTCTGTAAAAATACCCTCTCTAACTCCATCCACGTGGTGATGGATCCAGGAGGTAAGTAATAAAGCCAATCTTTGGCTAGACCCTTCAATGAAAATGGAAACGCCCGTAATTTAATTTGTTCGTCAGTCACTCCGGTGGGCTTCATGCTCGTGCATATAACATGAAATTCCTTCAAATGCTTGTGCGGGTCTTCGCCATCCAATCCATAGAACGCCGACAAATGATAGATTAATCCGGATCTCAACTCGAAGTTAGCATCCTCCAAGGTTGGAAATGTGATGCAAAATTGTTGTTGTGGGAGATCCGGATTTGCTAGCTCCCCGGCAACGGCGCCAAAATTTGACCGCTCGTCGTTGAAGCGTCAAAAATAATATTTATAAAGTTCCTCGACTTTCCTCTACTAACTAGTAGCAGTGGCAAGCAAGGGTCGATCCCACAAGAAGTGTGGATTAATTTGTGATTATTCGTATTTAAATAAAACAACAAACAGGGGTAGAGATAATAAACTAACTAACGAAAATTAAATAACTAAATAAACAACGAAAACAATTAAAACAATTAAATGAAATAAATAAGAAATAATAATAAAATAACTTTCCAGTCCTAGTTCAGTTTCCACCCTCTTTCAACTCATTAAACCAATTGCAATATAAAATCCACGCATCATATGAAACTAAAAACCCTAAGTAACAATAAGCTATGTTACTCGAATTCACCCTTACCGTTTACTCAATTAAAATAAGCTCTTTAATTGATTCTAATTATTGAATAACCTATAATAAGCTCTCTAGATTCAACCCAACAACAGCATTAATATCTAGGCAAATAGGTTAATCTAAGCAATAAACGCATAAGCTCGATTAACGTCGGTTCCGCGTCGACTGACGCGACAGAGAGCTCTGTAGGTAGGTAAATCGAACGACATCCGTTCTTGTAGGCAGCAGTCAGCGGCACTTTCTATAACAGTTGATCCCAGCGATGACGCATCTAGAAAGTGCAGAATCGTCCTTTCTTTGCCAATTCACTTGTTTTCTCTCTCGTTTCCTCTTGCTACTCTTATGCATCATCTTTAAATCTTTAACTCACCAATTTAGCACCTAATTACTACAAAATAAGAGAGAAATACACAATTGGTGCTCCTCCACTCATAATAATAAATATGCGAGAAATAAATATATATAAGAATATTAAGCACATAAAAATATAGGAATTAAACCATTAAATAAAGCACAATTTCTCGCCTATCAGGCTACATAGAAGGGACATTAGGCTGATCAACATATTCCGGGATATCATGGAGAAGGAGCTCCATCCCGCCGGTTGGCAGTTTAAGGCAGTCCCTGATGAGATACGTCGATTCTGGTGAGACATGTTTCAGATAATTATTATTTTGTGTCCAAATTTATTAATCTTTATTATAATTTGAGAATCATGTATCAATTAAATTGTAATTATTATTTTGTTTTGTATGAGATTTGTTATTGAGACACTGACCTTTATACTACACGGGATATACATAAACATTTCTCCACAAGATGCAGGACAAGTATGGGAAGCGGCTGAACGAGTATAAGCAGTATCGTGATACTCATGCTGGTCGGCCACTGCCATGACGAGTGGGTCTAGAGGTAAACGATTTTGTTATGTTTTCTTATTAAATCAAAGAAAATTTAATTATTACAGATCATCTATATTTTATATATATCATGCATTTCAATTAGGGCTTGGACTATTGAGTGGGATAAGCCCGAGAATAAGAGGAGGTCCGAGCAGTGCAGTAAGAACAGGAGGAGCGAGCCTACTGGTCCGGGTACTGGGATGTCGAAGCATAGGGGGGTCTAGATCTACGGTCGATTATTCTTATTATATCGTAAGTAATTTCAGATCATAATATATTATTTATTTATTCACTTTTAATATTAATTATCTGATAATTTTATTTGGATATAGGAGCAGGAGACGGGTGAGTCGACAACTACGTACCACGTTTTTGTACATACACACCAGAAGGACAATGACACGTGGATAGATACGAGATCCAGTAATATTAATGCGAGTCTCTTTCTTATTTTTAACTTGTTATTTGGTCTTAATATAGAATTCACTAACGAGTTGTATTTTAGGAGTAATACGAGCGACGTCTGGATGAGGAACGTGCATCTTCATAGGATTCGGATAACGAGGTCGACCCTGACTAGGTTTATCTCGATGTCACCGGGTCGGGTAAGGGCCGACGTTACGGCACAGGCTTGTTCGGGAAGTTGGTGGCTGCTGCGAAGGGTTTTTGAGACAGCTCTTCTTCTTCCTCCTCCCGGCAGGATAGGACTCACGTGAGGGAGTTCGAGGCGCAGCTCCAGGCTCAGAGAGAGGAGTTAGAGGCCACGAGACAAGCTCAGCAGGCGATGGAGCAGCGATACAACGAGTCTGAACTACTACGTGATTAGCAGCGCCAGGAGCAGCAGCAATTTCAGGCGCAGATGAATGGCCAGATGGCCGAACTGTTTACTCATTTCCAACAGTCCCCCCCGCCGCAGCATCCCACGTCATAAGACTATTTTATATTTTTATAAACTTTTTTACTAAACACTTTTGTTGAACAAAATTAATAATTTTAGATTTTCAAATATTTATATAATAATTAGTTTATTTATTTGTCTGTTTATTAATGATTTTTTCTTTAAATCTTTGGGGTATTTTAATAAATAAATAGAAATTAAAATTAATATTTAAAAATAATATTTTTTAAAAAAGGTAAAAATCGAGGGAATATTTCCCTTGGAAAAAAGCGAGGGCAAGAATTCCCTCGAAATTTTCCTTCTCTTTTAAAAATATTATTTTTGATATTTTACGAGGGGATATATATTCCTTCGGTTTTTCCGAAGGGATATTTTCCCTCGGTGTTTCCGAGGGCATATGTCCCCTCGGCTTTTCCGAGGAGTAATTCCCCTAAATTTTTCTGAGGGTAGGTGCCCTCGATTTTTCCGAGGGCAAATTTTCCCTCCGTTTTTTCGAGGGGGAACAAATTCAGGCAAGCGTATATTACCGAATAAAGAAACCTTCGATAATTCCCTCGAAGAAATTTACCAAGGGCATTTTTCCCCTCGAAATTTTTTACCGAGGAGGGTTTTCACTACAAAAAAAAAACAGTTTTCTGAGGGATTTTCCCTCGATTTTGAGGTGAAATCCCTCGGGTTGGGGCGAAATTGAGGGAAAATATCCCTCGAAAAAACCCTCCTCGGTAAATTTTTCCGAGGGAAATATTCCCTCGGAAATTTTAAACCGAGGGAAATTCTGAGGGACTCATCCCTCGGAAAAATCCCTGTTCAACCCTCGGAAACACCGAGGGAAAAACGAGGGAATGTTTCCCTCGGAAAACCGAAGGCTATGTATTCCCTCGGAATACCGAGGGTAGAATATTCCCTCGGTTTTTGATATTTTCGAGGGATTTTTTCCCTCGGTTTTTATTTATTTTTTTAATAATTTTTAATTTTTAATTTTAATTTTAATTCTTGTTAAATCATTAAAATTCCCCAAAAATTTGAAAAAAAAATCATTAATGAAAAGACAAATAAATAAACCAATTAATATAAAAATATTTGAAAATTTAAGAATTATTACATGCGTTCGACACAGTAACAAAGTTTATATAAAAATCAAACTGTTCTATGAATGGGGAAGGGGTACTGCTTGAAACGAGCATACAGTTCAACCATCTAGGCATCCATCCGCGCCTGAAATGCCTCTTGCTGCCGGCGCTGCTCCTCTCGCTCCTTCGCACGTCGTCGCTCAGACTCGGCGTATTGTTGCTGCATCGCCTCGAGCTCTACCCTCTGAGCCTGGACCTGCGCCTCGAGCTCTCTGACGTGGGTCCTATCAGCCTGGGAGGTGGAAGAAGAGCGGCCCTTGAATAAAACCTTCGTAGCAGCCACCACCTTCCCATACGCGCCGGTGCCGTAATGCCGTCCCTTGCTCGACCCGACGATGCCGAGGAAAACCCGGTCATGGTCAACCTCGCTACTCGCCTCCTGGAAAGACGCGCGTTCCTTTTTCTGGGTCAGCTGTCGCTCGTACTCCTCCTGAAATACAACTCGTTATTAAAATTATACATTAAGATCAAAGAATAAGTTAAAAATAAGAAAGAGACTCACATTAATATTACTAGATCTCGTATCGATCCACGCGCCGTTTTTATTTTGGTGCGTACGTACAAAAAGATCGTAGCACTTAGCCGGCTCACCCGTCTCCCGCTCCTGTATTCAAATAGAATTTTCAAATAATTAACATTAAAATTACACAAACAAATATTATATTATTATATTCTAAAATTACTTATTATATCCAAAGTATAATCGATAGTAGATCTAGCCCCCCCATCCTAAACGATCGACACCCGACCCCCGTGGTTCCACGACGCCGAGACACACCCCTCGCCCCCTCAGCATAATCACGACGCTTCGTCGCTTCGCGTTTCCAACTGAAGGAGTTCATCGATCGATCGTATCTTGTTGTTGGTCGAATCCCACGACACGTGTGGATACGCACGTTATCGTTGGTATTTTTCGATCGAAATCGAGTCAAAACCACCCCACGTGCCTAGGATGATAGGATTTGTTTTGTTTTTACAATTTTCTATTTTTTCTATTTTTTTTTGAATATTTTTAAATTTAAAAAATACCGAGGGAATATATATTCCCTCGGTTTCATAATGAGGGAATTCTATTTCCCTCGGTATTTTTTAAATTTAAAAAAATTCGAAAAAAATAGAAAAAATAAAAAAAGAATAGGATTTTTTTCCAGTACGCCGAGGCGCGCTGCTCCCCGCCCCAGTCGTAATTTCTTGGATTTATTTTTCTATTTTTTACTATTTTTTCTATTTTTTCGAGTCTTTCTCCATTTTTCATATAAAATCGAAAAAAAATAGAAAATGCCTACTAAACGATCGACGCCCGACCCCATGGTTCCACGACGCCGAGGCGCACCCCTCCCCGCCCCGGTCGTGAAATGATGGGATTTGTTTCTATTTTTTTACTAATTTTTCTATTTTTTTCGAGTTTTTCTCCATTTTTTTATTTAAAATCGAAAAAAAATAGAAAATGCGTCCTAAACGATCGACGCGCGACCCCGTGGTTCTACGACGCCGAGACGCACCCCTCGCCCCCTCAGAAAAATCACAACGCTTCGTCGCTACGTGTTTCCAACCGAAAGTGTTCATCGATTGATCGTATCTTGTTGTTGGTCGAATCCCACGACACGTGTGGATACGCACGTGCTCATTGGTATTTTTCGATCGAAATCAGGTCAAAATCACCCCACGTGCCTAGGATGGTAGGATTTGTTTCGTTTTTATAATTTTCCTATTTTTTTCGAATTATATTAAATTTAAAAAATACCGAGGGAATGCTATTTCCCTCGGTTTTAAAACGAGGGAATAGTGATTCCCTCGGTATTTTTTAAATTTAAAAAAATTGAAAAAAATAATAAAAGAATAGGATTTGTTTCCGGGACGCCGAGGCGCACCCCTCCCCACCACGATCGTAATTTTTGGGTTTTTTTTTTTATTTTATACTAATTTTTCTATTTTTTCGAGTTTTTTTTCCATTTTCCATCTAAAATCGAAAAACATTGGAAAACGTCTACTAAACGATCGACGCCCGACCCCCGTGGTTCCATGATGCCGAGGCGCACCCCTCCCCACCCCGGTCGTGAAATGATGGGATTCGTTTATATTTTTTTACTTATTTTTCTATTTTTTCGAGTTTTTTTTTCATTTTTTATTTAACATTAAAAAAAAATAGAAAACGCGTCCTAAATGATCGATGCTCGACCCCCGTAGTTCCACGACGCCGAGACGCACCCCTCGCACCCTCGGAATAATCACAATGCTTCGTCGCTTCGCGTTTCCAACCGAAGGAGTTCATCGATCTATCGTATCTTGTTGTTGGTAGAATCCTACCACACGTGTGGATACGCACGTGCTCGTTGGTACTTTTCGATCGAAATCGGGTCAATAGCACCCCACGTACCTAAGATGATAGGATTTATTTCATTTTTACGAATTTTCTATTTTTTTTCGAATTTTTTTAAATTTAAAAAATACCAAGGAAATCTATATCCCCTAAGTTTCATACCGAGGGAATGCTATTTCCCTCGGTTTTAAACTGAGGGATAGTGATTTCCTCGGTATTTTTTAAATTTAAAAAATTCGAAAAAAAAAGAAAAAAATAATAATAGGATTTATTTTCGGGACGCCGAGGCGCACCCCTCCCCGCCTCGGTCGTAATCTTTTGGGTTTTTTTCTTCTATTTTTTACTATTTTCTCGAGTTTTTTTTTTCATTTTTCATCTAAAATCGAAAAAAAATAGAAAACGCCTACTAAACGATCGACGCCCGACCCCCGTGGTTCCACGACGCCGAGGCGCACCCCTCCCCGCCTCGGTCGTGAAATGATGAGATTCGTTTATATTTTTTTACTAATTTTTCTATTTTTTCGAGTTTTTTTTTCATTTTTTATTTAAAATCGAAAAAAATAGAAAACGCGTCCTAAACGATTGACGCCTGACAACCGTGGTTCCACGACGCTGAGACGCACCCCTCGCCCCCTCCCTGCCCCAATCATAATTTCTTGGTTTTTTTTCTTTCTATTTTTTAATATTTTTTCTATTTTTTGGAGTTTTTTTTTTATTTTTTATCTAAAATCGAAAAAAATAGAAAACGCGTCCTAAACGATCGACGCCCGACCCCCATGGTTCCACAACGCCGTGACGCACCCCTCGCTCCTCGGCAAAATCACGACGCTTCGTCGCTTCGCGTTTCCAACCGAAGGAGTTCATCGATCGATCGTATCTTGTTGTTGGTCGAATCCCATGACACGTGTGGATATGCACGTGCTCGTTAGTATTTTTCGATCGAAATTGGGTCAAAACCACCCCACGTGCCTAGGATGATAGGATTTGTTTCGTTTTTACGATTTCTCTATTTTTTTTCGAATTTTTTTAAATTTAAAAAATTCCAAGGGAATCTATATTCCCTCGGTTTCATACCGAGGGAATGCTATTTCCCTCGGTTTTAAACCGAGGGAATAGTGATTCCCTCGGTATTTTTTAAATTTAAAAAAATTCAAAAAAAAAAGAAAAAAATAATAAAAGAATAGGATTTATTTCCGGGATGCCGAGGCGCACCCCTCCCCGCCCCGGTCGTAATTTCTTGGATTTTTTTCTATTTTTTCGAATTTATTTTCCATTTTTCATCTAAAATCGAAAAAAAAAAAATAGAAAACGCCTATGATCGAAGAATTCTTAACACTCTAAGAAATCTTCTCCGCAATAGTACGAAGTCGATATTAGAGCGGTAAGTTTTCCTGAGTCGTGTCTCTCGAGAATAGATATAATCGGCGGGCGGTGGTTTTAGTCACTCTCTTGTTAAGCTAAATTATACGAATCTAAACTAAGAAAGCATTAAGTCATTGATTTGGGTTTGAGTTTTATGCTAAAACTTGACTTTAAAAGGAAACTTTAATTAAAAAGGATTTAAATGAAAATAATGAAAATGAGGGTTTAGGGTGTTCGGTTCGTCTCCACGATAAATCGGTTTTCGCCGAGCACTTAATCCACGAATTGTCAATCCCAAATTGTCGATCAAGTATTGGGGTCGTCAATCCCAATTCTCGACAAGCTCTGATTAATAGTTCTAAATGAACCTAAACCCTAAACCCGTAATTACTAAACTAATTGCATCAAATAAAGCTTACAATTAAAAGAGAATTCATGGAGGGAAAATCAAGCATTTGAAATGGAAATTGGTCAAAAGACATTAAATTGAAAAGAAGTCAAATTGCTCAAAGAAGAAAGACCCATTTGGCTTTTGAAAATCCAAGGTTTGCTTGGACAAATGGGGTAAAAAGCTTGAAGATGCAACAATGGAGTTTGGCAAGAACAACAAAAGAACTACAAGCTACAAAATTAAAAGGAGAAATTGAAATGCAAAGAATAACAACACAAACTAAATCTAAAAAACCAACACAACTTCAATAGCAACAATCGACAATAGCAACACAAGAAGATAAGGGAAAGAAAATTACCAATTGCATTAAACTCCAAAGCTTCAAATCTTCAAACAACAAGCACCACAAATGAAGGAGGTGTCACTCACTCCAACACTTGCTTAAGAACAACTAGATAATTACTAATTAAAAACTAACCAACTAAGCTAAACTAGACTAACTACTAAGCTAGCTAAAAACTACATTAAACTAAGGATTTATGAACTAGGGTTTATTATTCAAAGGAAAGGTAAAGGCTTGGAGGAAATGGAGCAAGCCCCGAATTCCACCAAGGAGAGTTGTTTGGATAAGGTTGAGCAGCTGGGTTTATATACAAAGTCGCAGGGGTAAAATTGTTAAAAAGGGACCAAAATCACGAGCTGGACTGCGTCTCAGTCGATCGACTAAGGGTCAGTCGATCGACTGCTTCGCCCAAAATTTCCAAACTTACTGGACTCCAGTCGATTTGGGGAGGTCCAGTCGAATCGACTGGACGATCAGTCGATCGAACTGGCCTCGGCTGCTCCGGCTCGGTTTTCTCGTTTCGCTCTAAACGTCCGCCGGTTGTCGCTCCTCGTTCACGCTGTGTTTTCTTGCTTTGCCCGTTCTAATCCGAGTCGAGTGGGATGCTCCGAGCGTGCGCGGGACCGCTTGGTCATCCTACGTCCAAAAATACGAAAAAGGGTAAAAATGTACTAAAAACTACTAAAAACCGCCACAAAAGTTATAAAAACCTAAAACTAACAAAATAGGCCAAAAAGACTCCTAAATCCCATAAATGCAAGCAAAACACACGCGAATGCGACACAAAAAGGTAATAAAAAAGTGTACAAAAAAGTACAAATCAACCACCCCACACTTAGAATGATTGCTTGTCCTCAAGCAATACTAATCTAGAATTACGAAACTACCCCCGGGTGATCCTAAACTAGTGCACAAAACCTAATTCGAGACGTCGTATGCTACAATGCTTGTTAAACTTGGCTAAAAGGACGACAATGATGCGTTGACAAATAAAGTTTAGATCGACTCCCGAAACCTAAAAGTACTAGGTAACCCTCCAAGTCGGTCCCCTCGTCCTTGCCCCGCTAAGGTCTATCCACGGTCGAACCGTTAATCGGCTCCCCTACTAGCCCCGATCGTCTACAACTCTCTTTAACAAACAAAATCTAAAAAGAAGGAGAAAGAGAAACGTGCAAGAGTTGCACGTTTTATTACTTAATAACTACAAGGATAAGTTATAAATCCTTGTAGTTATTAAGTAATAAAACGTTTTGGATTTTTTTCTTCTTTTTTTTTTTTTGGGTATCTAAGGAAATAAGGTACTTAAATACAAGATATATACAAAGAGAAATCAACGGCTCCGACCACTCGTTGCTACTAGCAACTTACAATGTTTTTGATCGAGCACATGGAGCAATTGACGACTCCAAAATGCAAAACAAAAATTCTATAGAGAGTGTTCGACGACAAGGCTAGGTTGAGGCACTAGTTCTATATGAGCTCAAAGATAGCACGAAGCTAAAGCCGAACAAAGTTCCCAATGAGTTAAGCCACCTAAGTACACTACATCCGATCGACAATCTAAACTCCCTAACCAAATCATCAAAATCGAGTCACTTCGCCAAGGATCCAAGCAAAAATAACACACACTACTCAAATTAACACAAGCAAGCATGCATCAACTTAATAATCCTAAGACGAACCCTAACCATCCCACACTTAAAACCTAGCAATGTCCTCATTGCAAATTAAGCTAAATAAAGTGGTAAAAAGTGTAAGGGAAAAGGAAACGTCCCTATCTCCAAGCTTATGGTGACGTGGTCGTGCATAATTCCTCTCCGAGAGTCGAGACAAGCAACCTACAAGAAATGAACAAACGGGGGGTTGAAAAAACAAAATACAAATAAAAAGTTTTTTTTTTTGAATTTTTTTGAGTTTTCTATTTTTTTTGGATTTTATTTTTCTCTCTCTCTCTTTTTTTTTACAAATTGGGTTGCCTCCCAATAAGTGCTACTTTAACGTCTATAGCTCAACGGTTATACAAAAGACGCTATCCGGGATCCAAGAAGAGGTGGCGATCATGCCACGCCTTGGTGTTCTCGAGTAAACACACCGGGTGACAAAGATCACCAAGCAAGGCAATTCTTGCAAGCCGGTAGGTCAAAGCAACAAAAGAGCGGGCTTGCTTCGGGGGTAGGAAGAGGGAGTAGTCGACCACCCAAACGTGATCATCCCAAAATGGGTCGACGTACTCCTTCGTCTCCCCGTCCGTCATCTCCTCTCTCTCGACTTTAGAAGTAGTCGTAGTCGGGCACGAGAGAGTAGGATCCAACACATCCCCCACTACCTCTTCCACCTCCACTTGGTCAAGTAGCAACAAAGCATCGAGTGGCGGCGAAAGAGGCTCGATTAACTCCACATCCTCCAAAACCGGCACAACTTCCTCATCCTCGCCAAAATCAAGTAGACTCGACATTCCAAGTGCCGTTGGAGACCCCAAAAGTGACTCCCCCTCAATTTCCACTACAACGTCTTCAATAAGCACGAGAGGGGTAATGTCGACTTCCGACCCAATCTCCTCACCCTCTATCTCCACCTCCGTGCACACCTCTTTCAAAAGACCGTCAAAAGTTGCATTGCCAAAACTAATGGTGGGATCCACCACATCGAAGATGGGCATCTTGTCAAGACACGGTCTTTTAAGATCGTCCACTTCGTTGGCAATTTGCTCTACTTGAGTCTTCATGCGAGCAAGGCATTCATCCAATTGTCGAATCACCTCCACGAGCTCGGATGAGAGAGGCTCAAAGTCTGGGAGTTGGGGCAAAGACGAATCTTGAAAAAGTGAGGTGTACGGGTCGTCGTTCGGAGTATACGAACTCGAGGTGGGTATGTCATAAAAGTCGTAGCTCCAAGAATATGAATTATGAATTGAGGGAGCATACGAGTCAAAGCTCGGGTGAGAAGAAGGCGGGGCGAGTTGAGCATATGGATCGTCAAAATCCGGATCATAAAGACCACGAGTCGGTGCATACAGATCCATACTCGGGTTGTGGGGATACGAAATTGGTGGAGAATGAGAAGGACTTGGGCCGGAATAATCGAAAGATGGGACCCATTCTTCACCGATCGAAGCGTACGGGTCATCGTAAGTTGAGGGAACCCGATAGCTTGGGGGAGTGGTGTACGGATTTGGATATTCGGGAGATTGGATATAAGGGTCATCGTATGGCAAACTAGCTCGGTAGTTTGCCATCCTCGGCCGGATCAATCGAGCGGCGGAGGCATCCTTTGATCATCGTGAGTGTAGGCGGGCGGCATCGGGCTCCCCGAATGAGTACCTTACAAACACAACACTCAACAAAGGATTACGAGCATCGAAAGTTAAACAACAATTTAAACTAACTACTAACTAAGATAACAAGAAAAATAATTAAAAACACCTTTTGCCTTAATCTATCCCCGGCAACGGCGCCAAAATTCGATCGAAGAATTCCTAGCACTCTAAGAAATCTTCTCCGCAATAGTACGGAGTCTATTATAGAGCGATAAGTTTCCCCGAATCGTGTCTCTCGGGGATAGATATAATCGGCGGTTGGTGGTTTTAGTCACTCTCTTGTTAAGCTAAATTACACTAATATAAACTAAGAAAGCATTAAGTCATTGATTTGGGTTTGAGTTTTATGCTAAAGCTTGAATTTAAAAGGAAACTTTAATTAAAAATTATTTAAAAGAAAATAATGAAAATGAGGGTTTAGGGTGTTCGGTTCGTCTCCACGATCAATCAGTTTTCGCCAAGCACTTAATCCACGATTCGGGGTTGTCAATCCCAAATTGTCGATCAAGTATTGGGGTCGTCAATCCCAATTCTCGACAAGCTCCGATTAATAGTTCTAAACAAACCTAAACCCTAAACCCGTAATTACTAAACTAATTGCATCAAATAAAGCTTACAATTAAAAGAGAGTTCATGGAGGGAAAATCAAGCATTTGAAATGGAAATTGGTCAAAAGGCATTAAATTGAAAAGAAGTCAAATTGCTCAAAGAAGAAAGACCCATTTGGCTTTTGAAAATCCAAGGTTTGCTTGGACAAATGGGGTAAAAAGCTTGAAGATGCAACAATGGAGTTTGGCAAGAACAACAAAAGAACTACAAGCTACAAAATTAAAAGGAGAAATTGAAATGCAAAAAACAACAACACAAACTAAATCTAAAAACCAACACAACTTCAATAACAAAAATCAACAATAGCAACACAAGAATATAAGGGAAATAAAACTACCAATTGCATTAAACTCCAAAAGTTTCAAATCTTCAAACAACAAGCACCACAAATGAAGGAGGTGTCACTCACTCCAACACTTGCTTAAGAACAACTAACTAATTACTAATTAAAAACTAACCAACTAAGCTAAACTAGACTTACTACTAAGCTAGCTAAAAAACTACATTAAACTAAGGATTTATAAACTAGGGTTTATTATTGCAAGGAAAGGTAAAGGCTTGGAGGAAATGGAGCAAGCCCCGAATTCCTCCAAGGAGAGTTGTTTGGATAAGGTTTAGCAGCTGGGTTTATATACAAAGTCGCAGGGGTAAAATTGTTAAAAAGGGACCACAATCACGAGCTCGACTGCGTCTCAGTCGATCGACTGAGGAGCAGTCGATCAACTGGCAGTCGTTCGCCCAAAATTTCCAAACTCACTAGACTCTAGTTGATTTGGGGAGGTCCAGTCGATCGACTGGATGATCAGTTGATCGACTGAAGTCCAGTCGATCGACTGGCTCGGCTGCTCTGCCTCGGTTTCCTCATTTCGCTCTAAACGTCCGCCGGTTGTCGCTCCTCGTTCACGCTGTGTTTTCTTGCTTTGCCCGTTCTAATTCGAGTCGAGTGGGATGCTCCGAGCTTGCGCGGGACCGCTTGGTCATCCTGCGTCTAAAAATACGAAAAAGGGTAAAAATGTACTAAAAACTACTAAAAACCGCACAAAAGTTATAAAAACCTAAAACTAACAAAATAGGCCAAAACGACTCCTAAAACCCATAAATGCAAGCAAAACACACGCGAATGCGACACAAAAAGGTAACAAAAAGTGTACAAAAAAGTAAAAATCAAGCACCCCACACTTAGAATGATTGCTTGTCCTCAAGCAATACTAATCTAGTATTACAAAACTACCCCCGGGTGATCCTAAACTAGTGCACAAAACCTAATTCGAGACGCCGTATGCTACAATGCTTTTTAACTTGGCTAAAAGGACGACAATGATGCGTTGACAAATAAAGTTTAGATCGACTCCCGAAACCTAAAAGTACTAGGTAACCCTCCAAGTCGGTCCTCTCTTCCTTTGCCCGGCTAAGGTCTATCCACGGTCGAACCGTTAATCGGCTCCCTACTAGCCCCGATCGTCTACAACTCTCTTTAACAAACAAAATCTAAAAAGAAGGATAAAGAAGAAACGTGCAAGAGTTTCACGTTTTATTACTTAACAACTACAAGGATTAATAACTTATCCTTGCTTATTCATCGTCATTTTTTTTTCTTCTTTTTTTTGGATTTTTTTTATTTTCTTCTTTTTTATTTTCTTTTTTTTTTTTGGTACCCAAGGAAATAAGGTACTTAAATACAAGATTTATACAAAGAGAAATCAATGGCTCCGACCACTCGTTGCTACTAGCAACTTACAATGTTCTCGATCGAGCACATAGAGCAATTGACGACTCCAAAACGCAAAACAATTCCTATAGAGAGTGTTCGACGACGAGGCTAGTTGAGGCATTAGTTCTATATGAGCTCAAGGATAGCACGAAGCTAAAGCCGAACAAAGTTCCCAACGAGTTAAGCCACCTAAGTACACTACATCCTATTGACAATCTAAACTCCCTAACCAAATCATCAAAATCGCGTCACTTCACCAAGGATCCAAGCAAAAATAACACACGCTACTCAAATTAACACAAGCAAGCATGCATCAACTTAAAAATCCTAAGACGAACCCTAACCACCCCACACTTAAAACCTAGCAATGTCCTCATTGCAAATTAAGCTAAATAAAGCGGTAAAAAGTGTAAGGGAAAAGGAAACGCCCCTATCTCCGAGCTTGTGGTGACGTGGTCCTGCATAAGTCCTCTTCGGGAGTCGAGACAAGCAACCTACAAGAAATGAACAAATCGGGGGTTGCAAAAAAAAAAAAAAAAACGAATAAAATAGGGGCGTTTATACGGTTTTTTCTATTTTTTTCGATTTTAGATGAAAAATGGAAAGAAATTCAAAAAAATAGAAAACAAAACCCTAGAAATTACGACCGGGGGCGGGGAGAGGTGCGCCTCGGCGTCCCGGAAACAAATCCTATTGTATTATTATTTTTTTTCTATTTTTTTCGAATTTTTCTAAATTTAAAAAATACCGAGGGAATCACTATTCCCTCGATTTAAAACCGAAGGAGATACGATCGATCGATGAACCCCTTCGGTTGGAACCGCGAAACGACGAAGCGTCATGATTTTACCGAGGGGGGTGGGGGTGCATGTCGGCGTCGTGGAACCACGTGGGTCAGGCGTCGATCGTTTATGACGCGTTTTCTTTTTTTCCCCGATTTTAAATAAAAAATGAAAAAAAAAACTCTAAAAAATATAAACGAATTCCATTATTTCATAACTGGGTGCGGGGAGGGGTGCACCTCGGCATCGTGGAACCACAGGGGTCGGGCGTCGATCGTTTAATAAGCGTTTTCTATTTTTTTTTTTTTTTTTTTAGAAGAAAAATAGAAAAAAACTCAAAAAATCGAAAAAATAGTAATAAATAGAAAAAAAACCCAAGAAATTACGACCGGGGCGGGGAGGTTTGCGCTTCGGCGTCCCGGAAACAAATTCTATTCTTTTATTATTTTTTTCTATCTTTTTCTATTTTTTTCGAATTTGTTTAAATTTAAAAAATATCAAGGGAATCACTATTCCCTCAGTTTAAAATCGAGGGAAATAGCATTCCCTCGATATTTTTTAAATTTAAAAAAAGAAGATAAAAATAGAAAAATCGTAAAAACAAAACAAATCCTATCATCCTAGGCACGTGGTGGTGGTTTTGACCCGATTCGATCGAAAAATACCAATGAGCACGTGCGTATCCACACGTGTCGTGGGATTCGACCAACAACAAGATACGATCGATCGATGAACTCTTTCGGTTGGAAACGCGAAGCGACGAAGTGTCGTGATTTTGCAGAGGGGGCAAGGGGTACGTCTCGGCGTCGTGAAACCACGGGCGTCGATCGTTTAGGATGCGTTTTCTATTTTTTTTTCGATTTTAAATAAAAAATGGAAAAAAAAACTTGAAGAAATAGAAAAATTAGTAAAAAAATATAAACGAATCCCATCATTTCACGACCGGGGCGGGGAGGGGTGCGCCTCGGCGTCGTGGAACCACGGGGGTCGGGCATCGATCATTTAGTAGGCGTTTTCTATTTTTTTTTCGATTTTAGATGAAAAATGGAAAAAAAAACTCGAAAAAAAATACAAAAATAGTAAAAAATAAAAAAAAAACAAACCCAATAAATTACGACGGCGTCGTGTAAACAAATCCTATTCTTTTATTATTATTTTTTCTATTTTTTTCTATTTATCTCAAATTTTTTTAATTTAAAAAAATTTGAAAAAAAATATAAAAAATAGAAAAATCATAAAAACGAAAGAAATCATATCATCCTAGGCACGTGGGGTGGTTTTGACCCAATTTCGATCGAAAAATACCAACGAGCACGTGCGTATCCAAACGTGTCGTGGGATTCAACCAACTACAAGATACGAYCGATCGATGAACTCCTTCGGTTGGAAACGCGAAGCGACGAAGCGTCGTGATTTTGCCAAGGGGGCGAGGGGTGCGTCTCGGCGTCGTGGAACCACGGGCGTCGATCGCTTAGGATGCATTTTCTATTTTTTTTAAATAAAAAATGGAAAAAAAACTCGAAAAAATAGAAAAATTAGTAAAAAATATAAACGAATCCCATCATTTCACGACCGGGGTGGGGAGGGGTGCGCCTCGGCGCCATGGAACCACGGGGGTCAGGAGTCGATCGTTTAATAGGCGTTTTCAATTTGTTTTCAATTTTTGATGGAAAATGAAAAAAAAACTAGAAAAAGTAGAAAAGAAACAAAAGAAATTACGACCGATGCGGGGAGGGGTGCGCCTCGGCATCCCAGAAACAAATCCTATTCTTTTATTATTTTTTTCTATTTTTTTCGATTTTTCTTAAGTTTAAAAAATACCGAGGGAATCACTATTCCCACGGTTTAAAACCGAGGGAAATAGCATTCACTCGGTATGAAACCGAGGGAATAAAGATTCCCTCGGTATTTTTTAAATTTGAAAAAAAAATAGAAAAATCATTAAAACGAAACAAATCTTATCATCCTAGGCACGTGGGGTGGTTTTGACCCGATTTCGATCGAAAAATACCAACGAGCACGTGTGTATCCACACTTGTCGTGGGATTAGACCAACAACAAGATACGATCGATCGATGAACTCCTTTGGTTGGAAACGCGAAGCGACGAAGCGTCGTGATTTTGCAGAGGGGGCGAGGGGTGCGTCTCGGCGTCGTAGAACCACGGGGGTCGGGCGTCGATCGTTTAGGACGCATTTTCTATTTTTTTTGATTTTAAATAAAAAATGGAAAAAAAATTCAAAAAAATAGAAAAACTAGTAAAAAAATATAAAGAATCCCATCATTTCACGACCTGGGTCGGGAGGGGTGCGCCTCGGCGTCGTGGAACCACGGGGGTTGGGCGTCGATCGTTTAGTATGCGTTTTCTATTTCTTTTTTCGATTTTAGATGAAAAATAGAAATTTTTTTGAAAAAATAGTAAAAAAATAAAAAAACCAAGAAATTACGACCGGGGCGGGGAGGGATGCGCCTCGGTGTCCCGAAAATAAATCCTATTCTTTTATTATCTTTTTTTATTTTTTTCGAATTTAAAAAATACCGAGAGAATCACTATTCCCTCGATTTAAAACCGAGGGAATGAACCGCGGGAAATAGCATTCCCTCAGTATGAAACCGAGGGAATATAGATTCCCTCGATATTTTTTAAATTTAAAAAAAATTCAAGAAAATAGAAAAATCGTAAAAACAAAACAAATCCTATCATCCTAGGCACGTGGGGTGATTTTGACCCGATTTCGATCGAAAAATACCAACGAGCACGTGCGTATCCACACGTGTCGTGGGATTCGACCAACAACAAGATACGATCGATCGATGAACTCCTTCGGTTGGAAACGCGAAGTGACGAAGCATCGTGATTATGCTTAGGGGGCGAGGGGTGCGTCTCAGCGTCGTGGAACCACGGGGGTCGGGCGTTGATCATTTAGGACGCGTCAAAACCGCCCCACGTGCCTAGAATGATAGGATTTGTTTCGTTTTTACGATTTTTCTATTTTTTTTCTATTTTTTTTGAATTTTTTTAAATTTAAAAAATATCGAGGGAATCTATATCGGTTTCATACCGAGGGAATATTGATTTCCTCATTATTTTTTAAATTTAAAAAAAAATCGAAAAAAATAATAAAAGAATAGGATTTGTTTTCGGGACGACGAGGCGCACCCCTCCCTGCCCCGGTCGTAATTTCTTGGATTTTTTCTATTTTTTAACTATTTTTTCGAGTTTTTTTTTTCATTTTTCATCTAACATCGAAAAAAATAGAAAACGCCTACTAAACGATCGACGCCTGACCCCCATGGTTCCATTGCGTTGAGGCGTACCCCTCCCCGCCCCGGTCGTGAAATGATGGGATTCTTTATATTTTTTACTAATTTTTCTATTTTTTTGAGTTTATTTTTTATTTAAAATCAAAAAAAAAAAAAAAAACGCGTCCTAAACGATCGATGCCCGACCACCATGGTTCCAC
>BMAC01000631.1:291915-308943 GCA_014905375.1 Phtheirospermum japonicum | reverse complement strand
ATTTAAATAAATTCGAAAAAATAGAAAAAAATAATAAAATAATAGGATTTATTTCCGGGACGCCGAGGCGCACCCCTCCCCACCCCGGTCGTAATTTCTTGGTTTAGTTTTTTTTCTATTTTTACTTTTTTTTATTTTTTCGAGTTTTTTTTCATTTTTCATCTAAAATCGAAAAAAAATAGAAAACGCCTACTAAACGATCGACGCCCGACCCCCATGGTTCCACGACGCCGAGGCGCACCCCTCCCTGCCCCGGTCGTGAAATGATGGGATTCGTTTATATTTTTTACTAATTTTTCTATTTTTTCGAGTTTTTTATTTTATTAAAATCGAAAAAAAATAGAAAACGCGTCCTAAACGATCGACGCCCGACCCCCGTGGTTCCACGACGCCGAGATGCACCCCTCGCCCCCTCGGAAAATCACGACGTTTCGTCGCTTCGCGTTTCCAACCGAAGGAGTTCATCGATTGATCGTAAAATCGAAAAAAATAGAAAACACGTCCTAAACGATCGACGCCCGACACCCGTGGTTCCACGACGCCGAGACGCACCCCTCGGCAAAATCACGACGTTTCGTCACTTCTTGTTTCCAAACGAAGGAGTTCATCGATGGATCGTATCTTGTTGTTGGTCGAATCCCACGACACGTGTGGATACGCACGTGCTCGTCGGTATTTTTCGATCGAAATCGGGTCAAAACCACCCAACTTGCCTAGGATGATAGGATTTGTTTCGTTTTTACGATTTTTCTAATTTTTTAAAAGTTAAAAAATACCGAGGGAATGCTATTTCCCTCGGTTTAAAACCGAGGGAATAGTGATTCCCTCGTTATTTTTTAAAGTTAAAAAAAATCGAAAAAATTAGAAAAAAATAATAAAAGAATAGGATTTGTTTCCGGGACGCCGAGGCGCACCCCTCCCCACCCCGGCCGTAATTTCTTGGGTTTTCTTTCTATTTTCTTACTATCTTTTCTATTTTTTGAGTTTTTTTCTATTATTCATCTAAAATCGAAAAAATAGAAAACGCCTACTAAACGATCGACGTTTCACCCCCATGGTTCCACGACGCCGAGGCGCACCCCTCCCTGCCCCGGTCGTGAAATGATGGGATTCGTTTATATTGTTTTACTAATTCTTCTATTTTTTCGAGTTTTTTTTCTATTTTTTTATTTAAAATCAAAAAAAATAGAACATGCGTACTAAACGATCGACGCCCGACCCCCGTGGTACCACGACGCCGAGATGCACCCCTCCCTGCCCCGGTCGTGAAATGATGGGGTTCGTTTATTATTTTTTACTAATTTTTCTATTTTTTCGAGTTTTTTTATTTAAAATCGAAAAAAATAGAAAACGCGTCTTAAACGATCGACGCCCGACACCCGTGGTTCCACGACGCCGAGATGCACCCCTCGCCCCCTCGGCAAAACCATGACGCTCCGTCGCTTTGCGTTTCCAAACGAAGGAGTTCATCGATTGATCGTATTTTGTTGTTGGTCGAATCCCACGACACGTGTGGATACGCACGTGCTCGTTGGTATTTTTCGATTGAAATCGGGTCAAAAACACCCAACGAGCCTAGGATGATAGGATTTATTTCGTTTTTACGATTTTTCTAATTTTTTTTGATTTCTTTTATATTCAAAAAATACCGAGGGAATCTATATTCCCTCGATTTCATACCAAGGGAGTGCTATTTCCCTCGGTTTTAAACCTAGGGAATAGTGATTCCCTCGGTATTTTTTAAATTTAAATAAATTTGAAAAAAATAGAAAAAAATAATAAAAGAGTAGGATTTGTTTCCGGGACGCCGAGGCGCACCCTTCCCCACCCCAGTCGTAATTTCTTGGGGTTTTGTTTTCTATTTGTTTACTATTTTTTTATTTTTTCGAGTTTTTTTCTATTATTCATCTAAAATCGAAAAAAAAATTGAAAACGCTTACTAAACGATCGACGCCCGACCCCGTGGTTCCACGACACCGAGGCGCACCCCTCCCTACCCCGATCATGAAATGATGGGATTCGTTTATATTTTATACTAATTTTTTAATTTTTTATTTAAAATCGAAAAAAATAGAAAACGCGTCCAAAACGATGGACGCACAACCCCCGTGGTTCCACGACGCCGAGACGCACCCCTCGCCCCCTCGGCAAAATGACGACGCTTCCTCGCTTCACGTTTCCAAACAAAGAAGTTCATCGATCGATCGTATCTTATTGTTGGTCGAATCCCACGACACGTGTGGATACGTACGTGCTCGTCGGTATTTTTTGATCGAAATCGGGTCAAAATCACTCCACGTGACTAGGATGATAGGATTTGTTTCGTTTTTGCGATTTTTGTATTTTTTTCTATTTTTTTAGAATTTTCTTAAATTTAAAAAATACCAAGGGAATCTATATTTTCTTTGTTTCATACCGAGGGAATGCAATTTTCCTCGGTTTTAAATCGAGGGAATAGTGATTCTCTCGGTAGTTTTTAAATTTAAAAAAATTAGAAAAAATAGAAAAAATTAACAAAAGAATAAGACTTGTTTCCGAGACGCCGAGGCGCACCCCTCCACGCCCCTGTCGTAATTTTTTGGGTTTTTTTTTTCTATTTTTTTTAATATATTTTCGAGTTTTTTTTTCCATTATTCATCTAAAATCGAAAAAAAAATAGAAAACGCCTACTAAACGATCGACGCCCAATCCTCGTGGTTCAACGATGCCGAGGCGTACCCCTCTCTGCCCCGGTCGTGAAATGATGGGATTCGTTTATATTTTTTACTAATTTTTATATTTTTTTCGAGTTTTTTTCTATTTTTTATTTACAATCGAAAAAAATAAAAAACGCGTCCTAAACGATCGACGCCCGACCCCCGTGGTTCCACGACGCCGAGACGCACCCCTCGACCCCTCGGCAAAATAACAACGCTTCGTCACTTCGCGTTTCCAAATGAAGGAGTTCATCGATCGATCGTATCTTGTTGTTGGTCGAATCCCACGACACGTGTGGATACGTACGTGCTCGTCTGTATTTTTCGATCGAAATCGGGTCAAAATCACCCCACGTGCCTAGGATGATAGGATTTGTTACGTTTTTACAAATTTTCTATTTTTTTTTGAATTTTTTTAAATTTAAAAAATACCAAGGTAATCTATATTCCCTCGAGTTTAAACCGAGGGAATACTATTTCCCTCGGTTTTAAATCGAGGGAATAGTGATTCTCTCGATATTTTTTAAATTTAAAAAAATTAGAAAAAAATAGAAAAGAATAATAAAAGAATAGGACTTGTTTGCGGGACGCTGAGGCGCACCCCTCCCCGCCCCGATCGTAATTTCTTGAGTTTTTTTTTCTATTTTTTCGAGTTTTTTTCCATTATTCATCTAAAAAAAAATAAATAGAAGACGCCTACTAAACGATCAACGCCCGATCCCCGTGGTTCCACGACGCCGAGGCGCACCCCTCCCCGCCCCAGTCGTGAAATGATGGGATTCGTTTATTTTTTTACTAATTTTTCTATTTTTTCGATTTTTTTCTATTTTTTATTTAAATCGAAAAACAATAGAAAACGCGTCCTAAACGATCGACGTCCGACCCCTGTGGTTCCAGAACGCCAAGACGCACCTCTCTCCCCCTCGGCAAAATCACGACGTTTCCTCGCTTCGTGTTTCCAACCGAAGGAGTTCATCGATCGATCGTATCTTGTTGTTGGTCGAATCCCACGACACGTGTGGATACGCACGTGCTCGTTGGTATTTTCGATCGAAATCGTGTCAAGACCACCCCACGTGCCTAGGATGATATGATTTATTTCGTTTTTACGATTTTTCTATTTTTTGGAATTTATTTAAATTTAAAAAATACCGAGGGAATCTATATTCCCTCGGTTTGATACCGAGGGAATAGTGATTCCCTCGATATTCTTTGAATTTAAAAAAATTTGAAAAAACTAGAAAAAAAATAGAAACGTCTACTAAACGATCGACCCCCGACCCCCGTGGTTCCACGATGCCGAGGCGCACCCCTCCCTGCCCCGGTCGTGAAATGATGGGATTCGTTTATATTTTTACTAATTTTTCTATTTTTTTGAGTTTTTTTTCATTTTTTATTTAAAATCGAAAAAAATAGAAAATGCGTCCTAAAAGATCGACGCCCGACCCCGTGGTTCCATGATGCCGAGACGCACCCCACCCCAAAATCACGACGTTTCGTCGCTTAGCATTTCAAACCGATGGAGTTCATCGATCGATCGTATCCTTTTGTTGGTCGAATCCCACGACACATGTGGATACGCACGTGCTCGTTGGTATTTTTCGATCGAAATCGGGTCAAAACCACCCGACGTGTCTAGAATGATAGGATTTGTTTCGTTTTTACGATTTTTTTTAAATTTAAAAAATACCGAAGGAACCTATATTCCCTCGGTTTCATACCGAGGGAATGCTATTTCCCTCGGTTTTAAACCGAGGGAATAGTGATTCCCTCGATATTTTTTAAATTTAAAAAATTTGGAAAAATATAAAAAAATAATAAAAGAATAGTATTTGTTTTCGGGACGCCGAGGCGCACCCCTCCTGGCCTCGGTCATTATTTCTTGGGTTTTTTTTTTCTATTTTTTTTACTATTTATTCTATTTTTTTCGAGTTTTTTTTTTCCATTTTTCATATAAAATCGAAAAAAAATAGAAAACGCCTACTAAACGATCGACGCCCGACCCCCGTGGTTCCACGATGCCGAGGCGCACCCCTCCCCGCCCCGTTCGTGAAATGATGGGATTCGTTTATAATTTTTTACTAATTTCTCTATTTTCTCGAGTTTGTTTTCTATTTTTTATTTAAAATCAAAAAAAAAATAGAAAACACGTCCTAAACGATCGACGCCCGACCCCCGTGGTTCCATCATGCCGAGATGCACCCTCATCCCCTCGGCAAAATCACGACGCTTCGTCGCTTCGCGTTTCCAACCGAAAGAGTTCATCGATCGAGCATATCTTGTTGTTGGTCGAATCCCACGACACGTGTGGATACGCACGTGCTCATTGGTATTTCTTGATCGAAATCGGGTCAAAACCACCCCCACGTGCCTAGGATGATAGGATTTATTTCATTTTTATGATTTTTCTATTTTTTTTTCTAATCTTTTTAAATTTTAAAAATACCGAGAGAATCTATATTCCATCGGTTTCATACCGAGGGAATCAAACCGATGGAATAGTGATTCCCTCGGTATTTTTTAAATTTAAAAAAAATAGAAAAAAATAATAAAAGAATAGAATTTATTTACGGGACGCCGAGGCGCACCCATTCCCGCCCCGGTCGTAATTTCTTGGGTTTTGTTACTATTTTTTCGAGTTTTTTTTTCATTTTTCATCTAAAATAGAAAAAAATAGAAAACGCCTACTAAACGTTCGACGCCCGACCCCCGTGGTTCCACGATACCGAGGCGCACCCCTCCCCGCCCCGGTCGTGAAATGATGGGATTCGTTTATATTTTTTTACTAATTTCTCTATTTTTTCGAGTTTGTTTTTCATTTTTTATTTAAAATCGAAAAAAATGGAAAACACGTCCTAAACGATCGACGCCCGATCCCCGTGGTTCCATGACGCCGAGATGCACCCTCGCCCCCTCGGCAAAATCATGACGCTTCGTCGCTTCGCGTTTCCAACCGAAGGATTTCATCGATCGAGCATATCTTGTTGTTGGTCGAATCCCACGACACGTGTGGATACGCACGTGCTCATTGGTATTTCTCGATCGAAATCGGGTCAAAACCATCCACACGTGCCTAGGATGATAGGATTTGTTTCGTTTTTACGATTTTTCTATTTTTCTGAATTTATTTTCATACCGAGGGAATGCTATTTCCCTCGGTTTTAAACCGAGGGAATAGTGATTCCCTTGATATTTTTTAAATTTAAAAAAATTCGAAAAAAATAGAAAAAAATAATAAAAGAATAGGATTTGTTTCCGGGACGTCGAGGCGCACCCCTCCCCACCCCGGTTGTAATATCTTGGTTTTTTCTTCCTATTTTTTTACTATATTTTTTCTATTTTTTCGAATTTTTTCCAATTATTCATCTAAAATCGAAAAAAAAAGAAAACGCCTACTAAACGATCGACGCCCGACCCCCGTGGTTCCACAAAGTCGAGGCGCACCCCTCCTTGCCCCGGTCATGAAATGATGGGATTCGTTTATATTTTTTTACTAATTTTTTTTTATTTTTTTGATTTTTTTTCCATTTTTTATTTAAAATCGGAAAAAATAGAAAACGCGTCCTAAATGATCGACGCCCGACCCTCGTGGTTCCACGACGCCGAGATGCACCCCTCGCCCCCTCGGCAAAATCACGACGCTTCGTCATTTCGCGTTTCCAAACGAAGGAGTTSATCGATCGATCGTATCTTGTTGTTGGTCGAATCCCACGACACGTTTGGATACTCACGTGCTCGTCGGTATTTTTCGATCGAAATCGGGTCAAAATCACCCCACGTGCCTAGGATGATAGTATTTGTTTCGTTTTTACGATTTTTCTATTTTTTTTAAAAAATTGAATTTTCCGAGGGAATGTGAATCCCTCGGTTTCAAACCGAGGGATTAGACATTCCCTCGGTTTTTGTTGAATTTTTTCCAATTTCTTTTAAAAAAACCGAGGGTTTATTGTTCCCTCGATTTTAAACCGAGGGAAGGCTTAGTCACTTGGTTTGAAACCGAGGAAAAACACTCCCCTCGATTTTTTGTAATATTTTAAAAAATTAAAATAATAAAATTTCGAGGGATATTTATTTCCTTTGTTTTTCCGAGGGCTTTGTTCCCTCGAAAAATATTCCCTTGAAAATTTTTCGGTGTTTCCTTCGATAATTATGGCGGCAAATAGTAGCGCCGTATTTTCGAGGGGAATTACGAGGGAATATTTTCCCCTCCAAGAAAATCGAGAGAACTTATAGTCCCTCGATTTTTTCCTCGTAAAATTTCGAGGGAAAACACTTCCCTCGGTTTTCTCTCGGAAAACTGCTGTTTATTTGTAGTGTTTACCGAGGGGAGTTTACCCTTATGTTTGCCATCAGCAAATTGATTACTGAGGGATCTTGGCTTATTATCGAGGGTGTTTTCCATCGGTAAAATCCTATTTTTTTTGTAGTGTACTGATTCTTTGTATTAGCTAAGTACTTTAAAATAATAATAATAATAACAATAATATTAATAATATTAATAAGTACTTGATGACAAACAAATGAACAAACGTTCGAATAAATAATAATAAATATTACTAGAAGAATACATACATGTTGATATGTACTCCAAGAAATACAATATAACAAGGCCTCTTCTTCCCTCATTTACCTTTAATTTTTTGACTTGTTTGCTATGCGTGTGTACCTTGGGTTTCCATTATTTTTAATCTTCTTGTACCAATGTTACGTTCTAAAAAAAAGACTGTTGATTTTCTTAAAGTTTGTAAAATGGCCATAAAATCCAATAATTCATAATTAATCAAATACATATCTGAATTGAGTGAATCCAACAACAATCAAATATAATTTTCAAAAGATTGATCAATATGTCCTAAACTATTTGCTCAAAAATACCAAAATCTCCAAATAACATACTCGTCATATAAGGATCACTTCGTAAAACTTTCATGCCAAAATTTGATGTTTTGAATAAAAAATGAAATTCTCAAGTTTCGTTTGAAAAAACCGAACGACGGTAAAATTCATGGTTTTTCAACGTATGAAACATGATATACAACATATAATTTGTCGGGGAAAAACAACTAACATGGCCCTGATACCAATGTTTGGATCTATGTGATCAAAATATCATAACCCAAGATTAGGACATTCTACCTTTTGCAGCGAAATCGAAAGTAATATAACAAAACGGGTTGTTGATCTCTTTCTTGTTAATTGTGATGCTTTGAGTCTATTAGCAGAAAGATTCTGTCTATAGTTCACAATTTAAAAGCCAATCAGATTTCTATAGTGTATTTATGTGTGATTTGTGTTGGTTTGTTTGCAGTGTAAAACATATCTTACTTTTATCTGCTTTGTGTCTTACCAGTTCAGAATATATAGAAACTTCTTTTATTCAGTTTTCAAATAATCAAGTGTAGAGAATTAATATTTGGGAGTCATCGTATAAATACAAGTGAAGGCTAGATGAGTCGGCCCATAATTACAATAAACCTAATTACAAACTAATATCGAACATATAATTAAAACCTATCTAGGTACATTTCGTTCATCTTTTCAAAAATGTTTCTGGTAGAAAATGAACTAGGAAAAAGGTGCATTTATAGGGTACCATTTTCCCGCTTATATTCCAAATCAATACTTGACCAAGGATACATGACCGCCTAAAATGTACTATAAGTGCACTGAGCTGTCGATTATGGATGAAAAGCGTTTTAGGTTAATAAAACTTGAGAAAGACCTCGAGTTCGAAGCTAAGGATCGGAGGCGACAATGGGCCTCAGGCAAAGGCAGGAGCCTAAAGTGCATTACGTTCACACAAAGCTAGATGTACAAGTTAAATTTAAGCAAAGGAAAACAAAGATCTAGCAAAAGGATCAAGTTAGAAGAGCTTTTGGTAAAGAGCTACAGAAAGTCACATAGCAGAAACAAGAGAAAAAAATTTCATTACATAAGGGTTTGTTATAGGACCTGATGTTGGATGGTATTCATTTTAAAAACAATAAAAAAAAGGTCTCATAACAATGCAAGACTTGATCTGTAACGCCCCAATTTAGGTTTACATTTTAAATAATTATTGAAGGAATCTTGGCTTCACAAATAAATGACAAATTTCATAACAATAACATAATAAAATTTCATGATTTCAAAATGATCAAGTTTACGCAGCGGAATATTTAAAACAATAAAAACCAAATTGCTATTAGTGGAAAACAATAGCTAAAGTACTGTAGTTCCACATTCTTTCAAGAACATAAAAAAACAAAACGGTTAACGAGTATCCCTATTCCTTTCTCATTTCCCATTCACTCGATATTCTCGTTTGTACCTGAAAGAAAAATATCGTTGATTTGGGATGAGTTCAACGTACTCAGTAGTTACACCGACATACCTCATGCAAAATTATACAAACTCAGAAATAGCACAATTAACCATAGAATTCGTAATTTTACTTTCGAAGACAGTTGACTGCAGCTAAAACGCGGCGGGTTTCCCCTATAACCCTTTTTCCCGGTCATAGGCTTCCCCGATGACCCTTTTCCCCGGTCATAGACACTTAAGGCCCCTGGTTTTAATCATTGGATATAGCACGTTGGGATAAACACAATGACCCTTTTCCCCGATCACGGACAACTTTTGCGGTCCACGGCTATATTAATTTATAAACATAGAATTTCATGATAAACATTGCACATAGATTTGAGCACATAGAATTTAACATAAGACAAGTCGGTGGTCCCTACCTCGAATGAAGTCGTGAAATAAATCGATTGAATGCACGTGGTTGATTCCTATGTCCCGAGTTCCTCGTCACCTAATAATTTTAAAAGTATACTTAATTAGTATATATATAATTAAATAATTTTTAAATATTAATATATAATATATTTATTTATTTAAAATACATAATATAATATTAAGATAATAATAATGGACTAAATTGAAATTTAATAAGTTTTATTTGGTTGGATCGAAGTTTTCGAAAGTCGGAGGGTCAAAATTGAGGGTTTGGACCAATTGGGGGCTCAATCGAACAAATTTCAGCAACTTAGGGGTTAATTGGTAATGGATGGCAAAGTCTAGGGGTTCAATTGAAAAGGGTTAGGAAGTTGGGGGGTCAATTGGATATTTTCTGGAAAGTTTGGATTAAAAAAAGGAACCAGCCCTAATTTCCTTCATTAACCCGTCCCGTTTCTTTTCCTTCTTTCATTTCTTCCTCCCCCAAAAAGACTCGCCGTCTCCTTCTTTCTCTCTTCCTCTCCACTTTCAGAATTCGGCCAACTCGCAGCAACGACGGCGATACTCGGTGCAGCGCCGGCGAATTGACGGTGGCGGCGACGACAACGTCTGCAAGGCGGCGGTACTCCTCGGCTGATTGGACGCAGGCGACGCCAATTCTCTTCTCCTCCCCCTTCGACCGTACGGCGGCTGGTGGAGAGCTGGCAGGGCAATGGCAACGGCTACGTGGGGTTGCTGGGCTGAGTTGGCAAGCCGCGACGGCGGCGAAGAAGGGGGTTTCGGATTTGGGCCGGGTTCCGTAGAGGGTTTGCCAGCTGTTGTGGTGGTGATGGCAAGGCGGCGGTGGACTTCCGGTGGGTGAGGCGTTCGGCAGGTGGGCTTTAGGTTTAGGCCTGGAAGCTGGCCGTGGCTGGTTGCAACTTGGACGGCCGGGAAGGATTCTTGGTGGTTCGAAAAAAAGCGTCGGCCTTTGGGTTTTGGCAGCACGACGACGAGTTGTTCCGGGCTTGGTTGGTTAGCTCGACAGTCATCGTGGGCTGCCGGAAATGGGTGTGACGGTGGTTGGGGATGACTTCGGGCTGGTTGGGTTTGTGGCGGTGGTTTGTCGACAGGTGGCCGTTTGAAGCTTATAGAAATACAAAAGAAAAATAAAAATAAATATTTCATTACCTATGTGTTGTGGCTCATTGTATGTTGTTGCTTGTTGTGTACAGAAAAAAAATTGAATGAATGTTGGTTGGCTTGAAGTTGTTTTTGTGAAGGACTGAGTGGTGTTTGTGGCTGTGGACATGTAGAGAAGGAGAAATATGGTGGATAAGGTTGGCATTTGCTTTTTAAACCAAGATCAAAYATTTTTTGAAAGGGTAGGGTTTTGGTTCTGGGTGGGCTTGGGCCAAGTTTATGACATTAGGCCTTGATTTTAAAGTTCGGTAACCGAAAATGATTAAAAACGACCCAATGGATTAATCGAATGATTTCATAGTCGACCCAATA
The DNA here is from genome assembly GCA_014905375.1 of Phtheirospermum japonicum. NCBI lineage: Eukaryota > Viridiplantae > Streptophyta > Magnoliopsida > Lamiales > Orobanchaceae > Phtheirospermum > Phtheirospermum japonicum. Next base: position 298,033 of record BMAC01000631.1, on the reverse strand, counting down.
GTAATTTGACATAAATGAATAAATTTTAATAATTATAATAGTTTCTTAAAAGTTAAGAAATATAATTTAAGTAAATAAATAAATAAATTASTAAATAATTATAATTGTTTCTTTAAAGTTTTTAACAAGAATTTTAATTGAAAACGAACTATATATTCGTTTTAAATAGAATTCTTAGATTCTTTAAAATGAAAATAGAAAATTTATTTATGGGAACGAGCTTGGGACTAGGATCATATTTCTAATTCACAATGATAAATAAAAATATAAATATGAAAATATGCAATTTATGCATGGGTGTTACATGATCCCACATAAGGAATGATATCCCATCCAACATGAAACAAAGTCTAAGATAAACAAATTAGAAAGAAAACAAAACTAAAAGGGCGGATCGTAGTCACAGGTGTTCAGCGAGGTCTCCAAGATCAAACTCAAAGGCCTTAGATGAGAGTGATCAACCCTCGGTCCCGACATCAATAGTGGTATCTGTGGGAGTAGAGGCATTAAGGAGCAGAGGATTATTGGAGGTCGGGGGAGGGGCTTCAAACTTAAAATGATGAAGAACATACTCTAGGAAGCCCGCAATGTCAACAAAGTTGATTCGAGAGTCTTCATCACTTGAAAACAAAGCCTGAATGGTCAAAAGCGTAGAGCGCCCTTTCGATCCAAAGTTTCCACCGAACCTCCCAACGCCACCCACTCATTCACCTTGTCCATCATATACTCGACATAGAAAGGGACCACCCCCAGTAAGGTGTCGTAAAACTTCTCATAGCGAATGAATATCCTCCGAGTAGCTTCACGAACTCACTACATCAAGGACAGGCCAACTTCAGATTGGAGATAAGTCTTTTGACCTGTCTTAAGGCCCTTTGTTCAAGCTCGCGCAATATCTACCGTGTGTTCATTCCTTATAGCCTCTAGTTGGGCTTCGATGGAGGTGGTTTACTCTTGGGATTTAGTTTGGGAAATCATAGCAGCCTCCTGAACATCCTTCAAAGCAGCTCCAGATCGCTCCAACTTGAAGATGAGCTTTGAAACCTTGTCTTTCTCCGCCTTCCATCACCAGATGGGGGTCACTGAAACCATGACGAGCACGAGCAGTAACAACATAAGTCATTAAATAAAGCCTACACCAAAATAAAATTATAAGAATTTTGTCAAATATGACAAGTTTAAGGGGATCAGTGTCACCTTAGAGAGACCCAAGCTCTTGTTCTTGATCAACTCACTGTCTTCCCACTTCTCAAAGAGCTCTTGACTCGGGGGAGGGTATATCCCCTGCATGTACTGAACAACCATATGACCATCCTCATTTTCTTCACACTTTGAGTGAATAATGTTTGGTTTGGGGTGGTGAAGGACAGCCTAGAAGGCAGATATGAGCTCGGTGGAGGGTCCTCCTTTGCCTTCTTGGGTTAAGGCGGTTCGGGCCAAGGTCAACCCTTTTTGGAGGATGAGACTCTTCTGAACTGGGCGGTTATAATAAAACCTAAAGGATTGCAGAGACTTCACTTGAAAAAGAGAAAAGAAAAGGGCAACTGTAGGTGTGATGCCTAAATATCGAGCAACTAAGATAAACCCAGCCATATTTCTAAATGAGTTAGGATCGAACTAACTTAAAGGGATCTAATAAGGTGAGACATCTCCATCATTAAAGGAGAAATGGGGAAGTGAAGGCCAGCATCGATTTGGCCAACGTATAAGGTTAAGAAACCCGAAGGAGGGTAAGGAGCTCTATCATCTTGGGAAGGAAGAATCAACTGGAAGTATGTTGGAACGCACATACCTAAGAATTATATAAGAAATTATGCGGGATATATGTTGGGGGTCTGAATTTAAGGGGATGCCAGTTATTGGCTTACCATAATAAATCGAGAATGAGGACTCTTCTTGTGGCATCGAGGAAAGGTCTATGGACCCTGAGCCCTCTCAAGAATCGTGGGCAGGCGATAGAGGCGCATTGGCAGATGGAGAATCCTCGGGATGGGCGCGGGAGGAGGGTAGCCTTAATAAATATATAATAATAAAGAAAGGAAAAAATGACAACAAAGGAATCATTGAGTTAAGAGAGAAGGATTTAAGGGTACTTCGGTGAGAAATGAACGACGAAATTTAAGAACAAGTTGAATGTCGAAGAACAATGATGAACAGCAAACAAGACTATCTTGTCAGAGTTTGAGTTTCTATGACAGGGGTGAGATTAAAAGATTAGAGAATGAGAAGGAGAATATATGGACTTGGAATATATGGGATAAAACTCTAAGGCGTCATTTGCTTAGGGGGATAGGATAGGATTATGGTAATATGATAAACAATGATAACACTGATGTGACATAAATAGGCCAGACTTGAATTAGGGTAGACATGGGTTGAGATAACCAAGGAAGAGAAAGGAAGTCAGGCCAGCTCAGTCCTTGAGAAGGTCTGACCTGGTCTTCTCAAAAATAGATTAGATATTGAAAAGAGGATCACCACGGCTCAAGAATTGTCCCGACCTGGTAGAGATTTCCTATGAAATAAGCCTTAATGAATAAGATCACGTCAGGCTTGATATCTTGACTTACAAGAGAGAGGGAGAGAAGGATCAGGGCAGACCTTGTAACCTGACCTCCTCCAAGGGGAGAATTGGGACCACTTGTCAGAATTAGTTGTTTAACGACCCTTGATTCGCGGCCTTTATTTTCGAGATCCCGGAAGGGGTCCCCACTGAGGAAAACTATAAATACCTCGGCCCCAAGGCTAAGAGAGGTATGTCATTTTGGGTGCATTCCTTTTCTTGCTCACTGAAACACTCCACACGCTTTCTGACTTAAGCATTGAAGAGGTTTCCACCGTAAATCCTCCGGTGGCCCTTTTCTGACGTGTTTGTGTGTGCAGGGCAGGAGAAAGTGCAGGTTTCAGGCGTTGTCATATTCTCAGGGTGAAATAATTGGCGCCGCCTGTGGGATATTTAAGCTAAGACGTGAGATTCTGGATGGCTTCAGACGGGCTACGACGAAATCTGGTGGGGGAACTGGGTGGTACTCCTACTTCCGCCGCACCGTGGGGCATGACACAGTCGACAGGGCCGTCAACAACGAGGCCAGAGGGAGCAAAACCATCGGTGGCAACTGGACTTGGCACCATGCCGCCACCCTCTGATGGATCCGCGCCAGCCAATGGCGGATTGCTTAACGAAACTTTCCTCAGGCAGCTGTCTGAGCTCATCGGAAAATTCGTAGAAGTGGCTGTGGAGAAGAAGTTTGCGGAGCTCTCAACGCCTCTATCCAAAACACTACCAGCTCGAACAGTCCCGCTAACGGAAATGGAACCATTACGCGGCTAGCGCACGGATCGGACCCCCCTCTAGGATGGTGCAGGCTGGGAACCTCAACGAGTATGTACGGATGAGGAGGGAAGAGACCAGGTCTGGCTATCATAGTCGTGATCGACCCCAGGAGAATAAGCATGATTAGGACATCGGGCAAAGTGGTGGCGAGTGGGATGAGCACTCTAAGCGGACCCAGCACAGCTACGTTCGTGATGTGAGGGACCTGGTCAGGAAAGCGCGTGAGGTGGGGCAGATAGCACCTAGTCCAAATATTTGTTTCGGTTCTGAAGACGAGAATGGCATCTTGGCTCCTCATATGGATGCCTTGGTCATAACGACCACTATTACCAATTATAACGTGAAGCGAGTGTTTGTTGAAACAGGAAGCTCTGCCGATATTCTGTTCTTCGACTGTTATCAGTAATTAAAACCAGATGTGGAATTGGAAGAAGTGACAACTTCCTTGGTAGGATTTGCAGGGGGAGCCCTTAAGCCTTTGGGGGCAGTTAGACTCTTGGTGACGCTGGGGGAAGAACCATATAGAGTGACTAAGACGATACAATTCTTGGTGGTCGATGCACCGTCCTCGTACAACGTTATGCTGGGACAACCATCCTTGAGCCAGTTCTAAGCAGTAATCTCTGTATACCACATGAAGATGAAGTTTCCGGCCAAGGAAGGAACATGCGAGGTTAGGGGAGATCAGTATGCATCCAGGCAAACGTATGTCGAGTGCATTCGATGAAATGAAGAGGAACGACAAAACAAAAGAGCTCGGGTAGAGAATGCAAAGCCAGACTTGGCTCAGAGAGAAGAAGGACTGGTGATGGTAGAAATGGTTCCAGGGGATGATAGCAGAATGGTGCGAGTAGGAACGACGTTAAGCCCGAAAATTTTGGTAGATCTGGTCTAATTTCTGAGAAGTAACGCTGATGTCTTTGCCTGGTCTCCTCAAGATCTTGTGGGTATAGACCCGGCAGTCGTTGAACACCACCTCAATATCAGCCCTGGAGAAAAACCAGTGAAGCAGCGAAAGCGTAATCTTGGGCCGGAAAAGGAGGCAATCATTGATCGTGGCCATTGACTACTTTAGCAAGTGGGTTGAGGCTGAAGGTCTGGCAAAAATCACGAAAGAGGCAGTGATGGGCTTCATCTGGAAAAATATCGTAAGCCGATTTGGCGTTCCAAGGGTTATGATCTCAGATAATGGTACCCAGTTCATGGGGACCAAAATTAAGGCTTGGTGCGCCAAAATGAAAATCCATCAACACTTCACATCTGTTTACCACCCGCAAGCAAATGGACAAGTTGAGGTAACCGATCACATCCTCCAGGGACTTGAGTCACGCTTAGAGAGATCAGGGGGTAAATGGGTGAAAGAGCTAAGTGCAATACTTTGGGCCTACCGCATCAATCCTAAGGAAAGCACAGGTGAAACTCCTTTCAGCTTGGTTTATGGCATGGATGTCGTCATCCCCGTGGAGATCGGCCTTGAAAACCACCGAATACAGAACTTCGATGAAAATTGCAATGACGCATTGGTGCAGGACGCGCTAGATTTAATCGAAGAGAAAAGAGAACGGGCAGCGATTAGGATGGAACACGTGCGTGGGCGAATTCGGGCAGCTTATAACTGTTGGGAATCGAKGGTACCGTCGCGCAGCGGAAAACAAAAATTTTAAATCAAAGTAATTTGAATCGTATTCAAATTGACGACGGTCCAATTTTATAATCAATTAATTCAAACAATGTTTTAATTGCTTTAAATAAAAGAAGTAATTCGATTTTCGTAAAATCGAACGAGCATGATAATTTCTATTAAACATATATATATAACAATTATATATATATATATATATATTTATTAATATATTAAACATATATATAACAATTATATATATAATAATATATTAATTATATTTTAATTATATATATCATATATATACATATCATATACATATATATATATATATATAATATTTATATAAACAGCATGCAAATAATATATCTTATATATATCATATACATAGAATACATGTATTAATCATATTACACATATAAAGCATGCAACCATAATATAAATAGTATTGCATGCACACATCAGATTCACAAGCTTCATGAATGCATTCCTTTGTTTAACACACATATACATAGCATATCATATATGCACATATATATTATATATATTACAACTGCACACACATTGCATATATTAACAAAACACACAACACATGATATATATATATGTTTCATATCCAGCATATGAATACATAACACAAAGTACACACATCATGCATATTTTATTTACAACACAAACACAGTACATATATAAACATATACTGCGCATTTATATATCAAATACACAGCCATGTACCTCACACACGGTGACAGGCGGGACGGCTTGGTAGCGGCGACCGGGTGGACAGGACAGCCAGACGGGCTGTCGGGAAGGGGTCCGGCTTGACAGCGTCCTCACGACAAACGCCGGGCAGMAAGCTCTCGACGGCAGTTTGGACAGGCGGTGCTGCTCCCACTCCAATACGGGTCACAGCGGCACGGCGAGGCGGCAGCAGCTCGGCGTCGGCTCGGATGGCGAGTGAGCCTTGGCTGCGACTGTCTCTGGCACGGCGGCGAAGGCGCGGCAGCTGTGACGGCCTCACAGCAGGGTGCTTCGGTGAACAGGTCACAACATAGCCTGTCCTCCTAGTGAAGTCACGATGAGGTCTGGTTTTAAGGATTAATGTTTGTACGCTATACCATAGAAATCATCTACTCGATGAGTGGGAAGCCACTTAGAGATTT
>BMAC01000631.1:273004-290516 GCA_014905375.1 Phtheirospermum japonicum | reverse complement strand
CAGCGACACCGTCGGGGAGGAGCGCTCCGACGCGGGGGGGACTGCGACGCGGTCGGGGATGGCGGCTCCGGCGTACGGCACGCTGTTGGGGAACGGCCAAGTGGCGCGGCAACTCTGAACAGCAAGCGGCACGACGGGCAGTGGCGCTGCGACGGTCCTCGCTCCGCGATGACAAAGTGGCTCGGACCTGCAAACGGTCGTCGGCTGCGGAGGCGCTGAAAACGGGTCAGGGGCGACACATCCTAGGTGAGGGAGTTCAGTGAACTCATCATATGAGCACCTACTTATGTATGTCGATGTCCAGACACCGTGACCGATGAGACGCGGTCCACATACACTAAGTACTAGTCTTAACGGGAAAGGCCTGTATCCTCATTATGGCGTAACCCTATGACTAGGAACAAATTCGATGAGTTACATTACGTGCTGGATTATCTCATGGTTCTGCTAGACCAATCCACCGTAATAAAGTAACTTCATCAGGACCATACCTATGCAACTAGCATGGGACAAAAGATATGGAATGCCAATATGTGTAAAAGATATTATTACGAATAAAAAAGATTGTATTATAAGAAAAAGGTCAGACCACAGCCACAAGTTGGCTTGTTGGTCACCCTATTCTAACAATAACAAGACAGTCCGGAAGAGATATTTCCAGGTGGGAGACCTGGTCTTACGGAGGGCTGACCTGGGAAAGGACAAGGGCAAGCTGGATGTCACGTGGCAAGGACCGTTTCGGGTAACACAGGTCTTGGTTGGTGGCGCCTACAAGATGGAGGAAATGGATGGAGCCGAGATACCCAGAGCATGGAACATTTTGAATTTACGTAAATTTTATGTGTAATATGATTTCATAAAGTTTATTTATATAATGATATTGCAGGTTTATTTTTGTCTCCCAACTCGTGGATCTCTCTATAAACGCCAGGATTGGCTAAGGGCGGATGCCCATGAAATTTCCTGACCTGGTTGTCAGATGAAGCAAGGATTCAAATCCCTGACCTGATTGTCAGATGAAACCAGGATTGGTTAAGGGCGGATGCCCATGAGATTTCATTACTCGTCCAACAGGTTAAGCCAGGATTGGCTAAGGGTAGAGGCCTGCGACAGTGCCTGACCTGATTGTCAGCCTAAGCTAAAAGAATGACTAAGGACGGATGTCCATGAAAACGCTTGACTTGTTGGTCAGTTTCAAGCAAGATCTGGCAAAAGGCGAATGCCTCAATTTTTCAGACCTGATGGTAAGTTCAAAAGCCAGGATTGCCTAAACTTGAAAACCCTAGTTCGCTTGATTTGATTGAACAAATGAACAAGAATCAAACTAAAAAATCTCGGCGAAAAAGCTCTTGTATTTATCATAAAATTCTGTTAATACAAAGGAAATTGCACACACCTTCTACGAAGACTGACAAACTGATTACAATTTAGGAAATAAACAGAGCAGAAAATTCAACAAAGACCCCAGAGACATTTAGCCATGAGAGGAAGAGGCCCTCCGATCAGAGGCCAGGAGACGGCGGACACGCCATAGCTCACGCTCAGTTTCATGATAACGCTGCTAATACTTATCGGCTTGCTCAAAAAGGGCATGGGCTTCGCCGGCGGCGATGGTCAATCGGTTCACCGACTCCGTCAAGTCGGCCTTCTCTTCTTGCAGCTGACGATTCAGTTGGCACAGCTCGGTCCACTCTCGCTTATAGTGGCGCTTCTTCTGTCTCTTCCTCTCCAAAAGCCGATACAGGTAGCTAATTTTCTCCTGGAGCACAGACAGTTTGTCGGAAAGCTTAAAATTTTTTACGAACATAGACATGTTTTTTCGCTTCACAGTGTTGAGTTCTTCAAGAAAGGAAGAAGAAGCCATTGCAGAAAATGAAAGAAAACTTATCATACATGCACAAATATAAAGGAAATGGAAGCGCGTGACAAGGAATAAAAAGTACTAGGGTTTCCGGAAAAAAGGAAACCCTAGAAACCCAAGAGTCATTACAAGACAAAAATCATTTATTACAATTAAAAATTGCTCAGCGTACAAATTCATGAAAAGATAAAAACAGACCAGCCACACAGGCACACAAACATGTCTGACCAAAGAGAAATAAAGAGAGCCGCCCTAAACCTAAGTCTCGGTGTCCATCTCCTCAGCCAACTGCTCCATGGCATCCTCAGCTAAGGCACCCGGTGAAGCCCCGCCGGGCAGCTCACCCAGACCTGCGAAGGTTGGGGAAGGAGAAGAGGCAGGAAGGGCTAGAGCAAGAGCACGGTCTGGCTGAGACTACTCGGGCGCAGGAGAGCGAAGAATGGAGAGGACGTGCTCATCGAACTCCACTGCCCCGACAGTATGCAGGCGGTCTTGCTCCAGAGCGTAAGTGAATGAGGTGGGCTCAGGAGGAGTTTTCAGTTTTCAGAGTGACTTTTCTCTCACATGTTTCTTCAATTATCTTACATGAAGGAACGGACGAAACCACTAGCAAGATTTGACAGACCGAGTCCAGCAATAAAAGTGGTCAAACAAAAAAATAAAAATAAAGATTGTGCCAAAATTGTTTTTATTTTTATTTTTTTTCCAAAATTTGTCTCTATTCGTGTTCACAAGAATTGCACCATTTTCTCCAATAAAGGCCGTCATTCTATGAGTAGCTAGAAGCTGCACATAAAAAATATAATAAGACAAAAAGCTACCGAAATACCTCGAATAGGTGTTCTAAAAGGCGTTTGCAACATTCTTGATGAAGAAGAGAAACACCAAACTAATCTGCCATCAAAAGAAGCTGAAGTAGCAACATGTCTATATCCGTAACGTCGTCTTCGTTTATTTCACCACTATACATGAAGTCGAGCATGAGCTTGAAAGCTTCGAAGCAGACGTCTTTCAGGCAGATCTTTGACAAAACACTTCCGGTCATTCCGTTTGTGAACATTTTACCATTAATACTGTTATTTTTAGCTATGCATTGACGGTTACAATGGAAACCTACTTATTATTCTTCATTTCTACTTACTCCTAGCTTATGATCAATCTTCCAACAAGAAATATAATACATTAAAGTACGATGTATTATTAATTAAGTTAACTAAGGCTACATTTTACATATTACCACTCGGTCTCATTAGGCAACCTTCCCACAATACACTCAAAACTTCAATTATGCAGCTTTAACTTGTACACAAGCTGTTTGATAAAAGGTTAGAGAGGACAAAAGTTACCTTGTTATTGCAGGAGAGATAGCTTTCACCCAAGCCACCGTCACCGGTTTGTGAACTTAGCAGAAAGTCAACTTCCCTTCGAACGACAACACAGTTTTTGTAGCTCTTACCAGCTGCTGCCAGCCCTCCCAGCGCAAACCAAGCACCATATGTAAAGCAAACACCCCATTTTCCATACCTTTATTTTTATTATTTTTATTATTTTTATTATTATTATTATGGTAAGTATAGACATACAAATTATATAGATCATCTAGTTTAATTAACAATAAGAAAAATACCATGAACCATCGGGCCTTTGTTCATCCTCGATGTACTCAACAGCCATTTTGATACAGGTTTCGATCTCTCTGGTACGGTGTTTAGGGTACAATTTGTTAAATAGAACAAGGGCTTGGAATAGTGATGAAGTGCACTCGACGTACCTGGATCAATCAAAAAGCTTGTTTAGTCTCACTTTGTGTAAATGTTATTCAATTGAAGGGAATTAAAGACAAATGAGTTGGCTCTTACTCATGCTCCATAACGATATCTGTGAATAATTCCGTGGGGTTCAACAGCTGCATTATAATGTAAGAAAAAACTTTTTAACTCAATGTTACTCTTAATTTCCAATCGATATATATTATCAAAGTTACAAAAATCCCGCTACCTCCAACCAATTGGAGGCGCCGGCTGCAGGCTCCCATGCAGTCACACCACCATTTTTGCTCTGCAAAATATTTCATGCAAGCTATAATTACTATTACTTGGAACCAATGGCATAGCCAGAGCTTTAACGTGCATTGGGCCGGATTATTGCAACCTAAGATTTCTTTATGAAACCGTGCCCTTTGTTTAGAATGTCGCCTTAAGCACAAAAGCTCTTCAAAACAACATAATCAATATATAATCAAACACTACTGAAAGAAGAAACATAATATAGTGTTTTATAGTTCAATATTTTCATTTGGTTTAAGAAATTTGAAAAAATCATAGAGTTTATAATTTGGTACCTCGTTTTGGGCCGAGAAACCTAAGGATGTGGCTTATTATCGACCCCACAAACGCTAACGAGAACTCCTGTCTTTAAGTCCCAAAGATTCTTCTTTTTTCCTCCCATAATATTCTACTTATGCTACCTAATGTTTTCCATTAAAAAATAAAATTTTAATTTCTCAAAATATTTTACCGATTTGATAGAAGATGAAGTGTGGATGCCAATGATGGCGTCGCGGTGGAACCTCTTCCCACTCCAAGAGCCAGTGGAATCGTTCAGAAACATTTATGAACTACCAAATTAGATAAAACATATGAATTACAAATTTGCTATTTTTATTAATTTCTTTTCGTTATGGCAGTGGACAAAAATTCCACTATGTTACCAAGATTCAAGGTATCAAATAGTAACTAATGCTCTAAACTCAACAAGATACCAGAATTTCCATAAATATAGGATAAATTGTTTAAAGACTCATGGCCACAAATTATCCCTAATTTAATAACCATTTTCAAGTTTTAATGTTTTCTCAAAAACACTTGATCTATAAATAAATAAACAACAAGAGAACACAAAATCAAATCCAATTGTTTCGGTCCTTCAGGAAGCTCGGGCTTTGGGCCTCTTGGTTTGGGCCAATGTAGGCCCGACCTATTTAGATCCTAAGAAACAAATTCCACGCACATAATCATCTATAAGTCCATAAACACACACATGCGCACACACACACAAACACATTCACAAGGCTTGTTCTTACCATATAATCAAATGGTTTCCCCACTGTGGGACTGCAGACACACGCAAGCTCCTCATAATCTCTACAAACTACTTATATATCCCTCGGTAGCTGGTGTCGATCTTTTTTCCTTCTCGATCTCTACCTTGAGATGTTGCTTGGCTCTCTCGAAACTATCAACCATCGGTAACAAGCTTTTGATCAATTCTCCTTTGCCATCGTTCATAACATTTGATCTTTCCCTTTACACCCTTTGTACAGTAATTACAAAAATCTTCCTGCACGCGAAGATACTTTTCCTTTTCCAAAGATGCCTTGGCAGACAGATCGAGAGTTTGTGCCCTACCTCATTTTTTTTTTTTCCAACATATATATAATGTCTTAGACTTTGTATATTATCTTTGCATCTCTATATAAAATGGCTTCCTTGTAAGCTTGCAGGATGGGCTTTAAACTAGATTTGAACTTTTTATCCGATGGGCTTTGTGATGTTCTCAACTCAACTGAACTAGATCCTTCTTCATTTTATGCCTACAAGTTTGATATGTGGATATAATAATAACATCATAAGAATATAAGTTGTGAAATTGTTCAATTTTCAATTTATCAAAAGACGGATTCCGCATAAAGTAACTTGATTTTGAACAACCAAAATTACCTAAAAAGATGAATTACAAATTAGCTCTTTTTATCAATTTCTTTTCACTATGGTGAAAGACAAAAAAAATCCACTATGTTAAATACTAAAATATTTAGGACATAAAATAACTTAGAAAATCAAATCTGATATATATAACCATTTTTAAACTTGAACCTGGGTTTTTCAAAGATCCATTTTTATCCCTTATTCAAGGTAATTAAGTAGCATCAAATGCTTTATACTCAACAAGATACCAGAATTTTAATAAAGAACGGATAAAAAGTTTAAGAATTCCTGACCATTGATTATAACCAGTTTAATAAATGTTTTCATCAAGTTCTAATCAATAACTAAATATGGATTGAATAAAAGAAAATCAAAAGTGGCAAATTTGATACATACATATTGAGGTTGATTTTCTTGCCAAGGTGAAAAAAAGGCTTAAGAGACGAGCGCTTGTCAATTCTGTACACATTGTTTATATTTCTTGAATCCTCAAGTTCCCTGTATGCATTTGAAATCGGATAAGATGAAAAGGGTGTTCTTGAGAATGGTTTTTCAGTAGTAATAGTAAGTTGTTGAGTACTCGTGTATTGGGGCGATAAATAATTGGTGGGTCTAGAAGAAGAACGAGAAAAGTTGTGGGGATGTAGAGAGACAGTTAGATTACTAGCCAACAGTGTTGAAGAACCTAACTAGGATGCCACCACACCACATAAATGGTCTTGGCAAATTTAAACCAAAAAAAAAAAAAAGTAGAGTAAAACAATCGTCAATTTGTTGAACTGCAAATGAATTCATACCTGCATCTTCAAGCCATCTTCGCCAACCCATAAGTAATCCGGGATCCTAGCGAGATGTTTCTTGAAATGGTCACCGGTTAGGATATCCTAACAAGTACCCAAATTTATGCCAAATTTACGATGAACACATTCTTAATAATCCCAGATTGTGGTAAATATCCTAATTACAACTGCAAATTAATAACACGTAGCTTATAATTTATAATTAATGAAAAAACTAAAGTAACATGCCTAATGTAGCCATGGCGAAGAGATAGGGTTGGGAGGTGCAATTAGGGCCACGTCAGTTTAGGGTGGAGATGATAGCGACGACGGAGATTAACGAGGGCGATAGCAATGTTTATGCGGGACACGAAAGGGGAGAGCTTTTTTATTTGTTTTAATATTGCGCAGGTATATAGGGCGGTTCGGTTAGAGAACCGCCTTTGACAATGTAGAAGGCGGTTTTATATATAAATCGCTGCCCGGTCAAAATTTTCTGAGGCGGTTCATAAATGAACCGCCACCCGAACAAAGAACTAAGAGGCAAAACCGCCTCTGTTGTTATTATATGAGGCGGTTCATGTCAAGAACCGCCACCCTGTGATTTTTTTGTTTTATAATTATAAGACGGTTTAAATGACACAAGCGCCACATATATCAATTTTGAGGCGGACCTAAATTAAACCGTCTTATATGCAGGGTCTCTAATTTGATTTTGTGTACTTGGATCAGTATCTCAACACCAAGGCCCGGACAATTTATCAAGCTATTTTAGGATGCTATCATGGACCGACAGTTATCAAACGGGCCCTAATCATTCAAACCAAACATAGGATATGTCATGATAACTGTCATAATCCTATCCTATCCCCAAGCAAACGATGCCTAAGATTATCGAGTTTGATTTGATAGTCACGTCAACATTGGAGTCTAATTTCATAGACTTTGTGTTCTTTAAAGAAAAACTAAAGTGTGCGGAAAAAGAAAGAGACACTTCATAGACTTTGAATTCTACTCTCTATACGATTTTTTTTTTTTTTTTTTAACTTTATTGTATTGCCTACTTTCTAAAAGGAATTGGCTAATAAGGTAGGTGTAAGCCTCGAATTTATTTTTTATTTTATTATATTACCTACTTTCTAAAAAGAATTAGGATATTGTTCAATATCAAAACATCTAAATTAAGTTAATAAAATTATCAAAAAAAAATACAAAATACAAAATAATATCGATCGGACTTTTTTGCTGAGATGGAATGATTCAATACTTTCTTATTATTTTTATTTAATTTTAAATATAAATTAAAAACAAAAACCTAAGAAAAATTATTTTTGATCAATTATATTGGTCACATTTCGAAAAATATACGTGACATTTATTATCGTCAAACCACATCTACTAAGTTGATCAATTGTTGCTAGCATGGTGTGATTCTATATTTTTTTATATTTTATTTATCAAAATGAATTCTTTCTTAGGTTTTTGTCGAATAATTAAAATTATAGAAAAATGATAAGAATACGGTGAATCACGTTTATGTGATTTGATATCAGACAGAATCATAATCTTTTTTGAGAAATAGTTTATGTAATTGACTTAAAAATGTAATTTTTCCCACTCTCTACAGTTAGTCAAGCTTATTCCTTGGAATGATGACATTCGATACTTGATTGAGTTAGTCAAGCTTATTAATCAAGTTATTCAAACCGAAAATCCAATTCGATATTAACGTGTGGACTCTTTGATCCACCGAACCGATGAAGACAGGGACCGACACTACAAGTCACCGGCTACATCCACGGCTATTTTCTTCTTACATCAACACCCCATTGCTCTCTCTGTCTCTCTCTCTCTCTCTCAATAATATAAGCATTCACAGGTTTCTCCCACCGACCACTACTAGGGTTTGCTTTTACTGAGGTACGCTAATTGCGTAGTAACTCTTTGTTAAGGTTCTTTTTCTTTTTTTTTTTTTGGTTTTCTACGGCATGTTTGTACAACTAAGTAGCTGGGGAAAAAAAAGATTCTTTCTTAGCAGAAATATGCGAAAAATGTTTGATTTTCGAAGAAAAGTGTCAATTGACTAGTTATTTTTACACACGTGTGTTCAGTTTTAATATAATTTATGCGTATATAACTGATATTATGAAATATGATTCTATGGAGTTAACTCGTTAGTTTTTGTTTGAGTAGTATTGAATATTGAGTTATACATTATCTTGATTAGGAAAATGGATCAACGAATGGATCCATTTAATTCTTCAAATGGATGTCGATTGGAAAATCAATCCAAACGGGATGTTGTAGGCACACATTTACCTCAAAACCAGCCCTCATCAAAGGGGGCTGTTTCAACCTCTTTTGTGGACGCTGTTGATGATAATTATCACGATGATTGTGAATTTTCGGATGGCGTTTTGAGATACATTGATCAGATGCTGATGGAAGAGGAGTTGGAGGACAAAACGCACATGCTTCAAGAGTCGTTGGATTTTCAAGCTAAAGAAAGATCGTTTTACGAGGTACTTGGCCAAAAATACCCACCATCTCCGGATAATAATTACTCTTACGTTAATAATTACCACAATCCAACAATTAGCAGTAGTGGTGATGTAGTTGATCCAAATTGGCGCAGCACTAGCACTGATTATGATGACTATTCCACAAATTATATTGTTTCCAACTCCTCTATTATTAGCTCAACAAAAAATCTGACTAGTTTTATGCATAATTTCAAAAATGAGATTGACGATGCGAGCAGAATATTGGATATTAATGGCTTGTTGGATCGAAATCCAAAAGAAGATGAAATTAATGTTGAAAACTCACATTTAGAAGCAAGAGACAAGAAAAATCGCCATGCTGACGAAAACAATTACCAAGAAGAGAGAGATAAAAAAATGCGCGCAGTTTATCCAGAGACCTATAATGCTCCTATAGAGGAATTTGACAATGTCTTGCTTTATACAGTTGGTGAGCTTGAGAAGAAATCCAAGGGTTACCGAACGGACCTTCTAAATGCGCAAAGCAAGAATAAGAAGGGATCAAAAAGATGCGATGGAACAGAGAGACGCCGTGGTGAGAAAATAGAAGGGATCGATTTGACATCTCTTTTGATTAACTGTGCCCAATCTATTGCAGCAGACGATCATCGCGCCGCAGAGGAATTGCTCAAACAGATCAGAAAACATTCGTCTCCTTTTGGCGACGGGAAACAGAGGTTAGCTCATTATTTCGCTGATGGCTTAGAGGCGCGTTTGGCTGGAACTGGTAGCCACATGTACAAAGCACTCGTATCCCAGAGAACAACCGCTTCTGATTACTTGAGAGCTTACTACTTATGCATCACATCATGTCCATTCTTTACGATATCGAATTTCGCATCAAACAAGTTGATCACGAGTAAATCGGAAAAATCGATGAGAGTTCACGTCATAGATTTTGGTATCCTATATGGCTTTCAATGGCCGACTTTTATTCAACGTCTAGCTGAACGAGAAGGCGGGCCCCCAAAGCTTCGGATTACTGGCATTGACTTCCCACAACCGGGCTTTCGACCGGCGGAGAGGGTCGAGGACACGGGCCGTCATCTTGCCCGTTATGCCAAAATGTTTAACGTGCCGTTTGAGTATAACGCTATAGCACAGAAATGGGAAACTATCAATATCAAGGACCTTAAGATTGAGAAGGGTGAGTTTGTAGCGGTCAACTGCATGCACCGAGCCGGTAACTTAGTAGATGAGATAGTAGACAACAAGGGTGTGGATGAAAGTCCAAGAAATATGGTTCTTAACCTAATTAGGAAAATAAATCCAGATATTTTCGTACATGGGATAGTGAACGGGGCTTACGGCGGCGTTCCGTATTTTGCCACTCGATTTCGGTTGGCTTTGTTCCGTTTTGCGGCTATGTATGATATGCTGGAAAAGAATATACCAAGGGAAAGTCCCGAAAGAATGCTGATCGAGAAGAGTCTTTACGGAAAGGAGGCGTTGAATGTAATAGCTTGTGAGGGATGGGAGAGAGTCGAAAGGCCCGAGACGTATAAGATGTGGCAGTTGCGTCATTTGAGGGCGGGTTTTATGCAAAGCCCTCTAGGAAAAAAGTTGACGGACAGTGCAGCGTACAAGGTTAGAAAGTTTTACGACAGTGACTATATCATAGATATAGATGAGCAGTGGCTGCTGATGGGCTGGAAAGGAAAGATAATCTACGCATTATCCTGTTGGCAACCTGTTTGAGGAGATGTTGCTTTAGTGGACATCTTTTCCGTGTTTCTCCATGAGTTGCAGGATCGACGTACCAGTGCTTTTAGGCAACTTGGCATTTTCATCTTTTGTTATACTCGCTTTAATTCAAATTGTTAATTACAAATATTACCCTCAGGCCTCAAGGCTTAGTCTTATTTCAAGAGAATAACTGGGTCTTTAGGCTGAACCTTAAGGTAGTATTCGTAAATTGTCCCTCAATTGTTTCCCTGCCGTATCTTTACAATATCGTAGTAGCATATTATTATGATTGTTTAGTCATTCAATTCATTTCTTGTTAGTGTCCGTGTGCTTGAACTTTGGATATGTATAAAACATATAAAATAAATTCATAAAATCAGTTCAAATAAATAAAAAAAATCTATAAAAAAGTTCTGCTTATTAAAAACTAAAGGGAATTTTTTTTTTTTTTACCTTCTGATCTATGGTCATTTTGACACTTCGCCTCCTAAGTTTTTTTTCGTGCAAATTCTCTCCTAAATTGTACGAATTTTGTACTTAACCTCTTGAATTCCCGTTTTTCGTGGAACTTTTGATCGGAGCTCGCTCATGTGACATTCACGCTTACATATAAGGGGTAAAACCGACTTTCCATCTCTTACTTATGACTCATGCTCAAAACAATGGCATGTGACCTGTTAAGATAATGTTCACATTAATATATGTATACACGTAGGATTTGAAACCTACGTAGTGCTCACGTGCCATTATTTTGAGCGGGAGTCATAAGGAGGAGATGAAAAGTCAATTTTATCCCTTATATGTTAGCGTGCATGTCACACGAGTGTGATCCGGCTAAAATTTTCAAAAAAAAAAAAAAAGATTTCAGGAGGTTAAGTGCAAAATTCATAAAGGTTAAGAGGTAATTTGCATGAAGAAAAAAATTAGGAGGCAAAGTATCAAAATGGTCATAGTTCAGGAAGTAAATTTTTTTTTCTCAAAATTAAAATATCAAATAAAACATAAAAATAATATAAAAAACTTAAAATCAGATAAGTAAAATGCTTTAATTTATAATTAAATTACGAGTACTTAGTTAATAAATCTAAATGTTAAAAAAAATTCATAAAACAATACATAACATATAAAATAAATCTGGAATTTTGTGAAATTAGTAAAAAGATGAAATTAAAATATTCTAAATAATTATTTAAAATTTTAGAAAAATACATAAATATTATAAAATGAAGAAAAGTAGTGATGAAAAAAAAGTTAAAATATTAACTTATAGGTAAATTATAAATACATAGTAGAAAATTAATAAAATTTAAAAAATAATATAAAACAAATCTGGTAAAATAATTATTGGTAACATGTATTATAAGAGTTTTACACTTTATATTTAATAGAGTATTTTAGCGCGCTATTGCGCATTCTAGGCCCATTTCGCACTATTGCTCATTCCTATTAGCATTTTGCCCAAAAAGCGACGCTAATTGCAGAAGTGGCTATTATATTATTCAACACTATGCACTTTTTACGTTGGAGAATATTTTCATTATGCCAAAAGTGTGAAATTAAAATAGTCATATATTATACGTCTTTCGAACTGAGAAAGTTCAAATTACAATTTTTCTTCTCTTCCAAGCCTGAAATTCTTCTCTCCTCATCAGTTCCTCCACCTCTCCCAAACTATTAAGCCCACCACTCTTTGTTCTTTCTCCTTCCCCATTCACCAAATTTATAAACCCTACAATTTCTTTTTTTTTTTTCTCCAAATTGCTAAAAACCTCAATTAAAGGTAATTAATTCAAATTATTTTCTTTCAGTTGAACAAGTTATTCTTGTTAGTGTGTCAATATGTTTGTTTTTAAAAGTTTTGATAGCTACAAATACTAAATTAAATATATCAAAATCTAAATACTAGTTAAGACGTTGGAACATCAATACTAACATTTAGAGAATTAAGCAGTGGAAATAAACAAGTGTACAAAATCTTATTTAGGCCAGAAAGATATTACTAAAAAAATATTTCAATGTTTTTACAAAAGATGTTAAAACAATCTATCATCTAGTTAATATATGAAAAAACTCCCGATTAAGCAGTTTGAATCGTATGCAAAACCTTCAAGTTAATCAAACAGAAGTTTGAAGAACACAAGCACTAAAGGACAACTTCTCGTACTTCTCTATATTGAATCTCTGGTTTTCTCCTTTTAAAACTGTGTCGAACGAAGTCCAACATCTACAATATCTATGCACGAATGTGTATTTTCATCTTTTTAGAAAAGTACTAAAATATCAAAGCAGATTAATGAATAACTTGATATTTCAAGGAATAAGATAATAATAAATATACATTTTCCTACATTACGATAATTCTTACTCTAACTAAATTACTTAGGCAACAAAAGAAAACTCTAATTGCTGAAATATCTCAAACACAACGTCTACTAAAATATTTTGCTAAATAAGGATATTGAAACTGATAGGATTAAGGTTCTTTTCAATCTCCACCTTTGCCTTAACTACACCATAAATAATTTTAAAAAACATCGAAAAAGTATTACCTAATAGTAACAAAAATATTATTATAGACAATAGGTAATATTTAATTGGCACTTCAGGTGTCCGTAGCACTGTTCTAGAAATTGGGCTAAGGCAGGGGCTAGGAGCTACCAGCCCGCCGACGATTTTCAAAATTCGGCTAAAGAAATCGCGGGGCGCCCTCGGCGCCTAGACGCCGCGCACCATGTGATATTTTATTTTATTTTATTAAAAAAAAAATGGCACAAAACGACGTCGTTTTTCGGCCTATTTTTTTAGAAGAAGAAGAAGACCCATTTGGTGTTGCTATTAGTTGTTTCTAATGCTTGAATGATATACTTATTTAATTATCTTGATTTTGTAATGTATGCTATGATATTGTTATTTTACTAATGAACTTTTTGATTTATGTTGTTTTGAAATTTGAATTGAACAATAGTTTTAGATTTGTCAATTATAACTTGTGATCATTACTTTTAGTTTTGGATTGTCATAGAATTTATTGTGTAGCAGGTAGTATGTTGAACTATTAAATGGTTGGATGTAATTTTGTAAATCAGAATATTTGTTCTCAAATTCAAGCCTAGGCCCCACCTAGGCGTTAGGCAGTGGCCTGGCGCCTAGCAGCCGCCTAGCGAGTTTTAGAACACTGGTCCGCACTACCTATTGTCTAAGGTAACAATTTTATAAATAATCAGTAATAATTTCCATAATTGTTATATTAAATCTCTAATTGTAACACTTATAGTAACACTTGAAATATGTTACCTAACATCTTTTGTAACAATCTTCTTATAGGATGTAACATTTTTTGTAACACCTTTCATTCTACGGTAACACTATTAAATTAAAAAAAAAGAAAGAATATCTTTGGGATTTGAACCTTTAAACTTGGGGAACAAGGAGAACATGTTAACCATCTAAACTACAATACTTTTTGTAAAAGTATAATAATATTTATTATATCGTCTTTTATTGTCTCAATTTTAATACAAGAAAAAATTGAGTTTACTAATATTCAAATCAAAAAACCTTATGTCTAAATATATTGCTTTATTTTTACTTATTTTAAAGGTCCTTTTAATACAATATTATTTTAACCTTATTTTAGGTGGTTAGTTAACAAAACATAAGGGCATGTTTGCCTAAGATTTGGAATATCGGATTTATATTTCGAATACCGGATACTCGTTTGTTCTAAAATTCAAAAACTAAATACTCAACTTCGTACAATAAATAATTAAATATTATGAATAAAATATTTTAATACAACATCATTCACTTTTCAAACTTGATTTGACATCAAATACAATATAAAATATATAATTAATTCTAGTACCAAAATACTCAACAACACTCAAGCAGCCATAGAATCGAGGTTTAGGATAATGGACAACCAGTAATCGTCATCCAAGCCATGAAGATTCGATAAAAAATGAATCGGCTCCCCCACCCACAAATTGGCTACCCATCCTCTTGAATATATTCATTAATCCGTCACTAATTTTAATTCTAGTATATTTATTTTTCAATCCAAAGCAAGTAGAAGAAACAAAAATAAAGTGAGTACCTTCGTACAGGAACGCTACTCGAATCTTAAATTGTTGATATGAAATTAGAGCTTTCTCACTTCTGTCTTCGTTCTCGTGAATGAGCCCAGAAATTTGCTATTTATTGTGGTAGATGTGTAATTTCTCACAAAACTCAGGGCAAGAATATTATACATATACAAAGGTAGGGATAATTTGGACTTTTCGAAATGTCCATGAAACCAGGACAAAAGTATCTCAACACCAAGACCCGGACAATTTATCAAGCTACTTTAGGATGCTATCATGGGCCGACAGTTATCAAACGGGCCCTAATCATTCAAACCAAACATATATATGTCATGATAACTGTCATAATCCTATCCTATCCCCCTAAGCACACGATGCCTAAGGAGATACATATCAAACATTGGCCAATCAAGAAACGAACGGTCTTGATCATCTCAAAAAGATCAATGGATTTGAGTGGGAAACGGCTATAAGTATTAGAAGGGTGACTCTAATGGGTTGCCATATCCCGGGTGTGGCTTAAATTGGGGCACGAGATGATTGATGGAAGGCTTAATGGGCCGTCATCAGGTCGGATGTGGCTTAAATTGGGCCAAAAAAGGCGGGAAGGAGGTCTTAATAGGCCCCCACAGCTTGAATGTGGCTTAAATTAGGACATGAGATGGTGGATGGAAGGCTTAATGGGTCATCACCAGGTCAGATGCGGCTTAAAATGGGCCAAAAAAAGGCATAAAAGAGGGCTTAATGGGCCGTCACCAGTTTGAATGTGGCTTAAATTGGGCTAGGAAAATGTGGGATGAATGCTTAATGGGCCGCCATAGCTTGGGGGTGGTTTAAATTAGGCCACTTGAATGAAAAAGAAAGAGCAGACCAGGGAAGCAGACCCGGTTCCCAGTACTTCCGCACATAGCTTATGTAGAAACGCAGCAGCTTGAGGATACAAATAAGGGAATGGATCAAATCCTTGGGTCGAGGGATAAGTATATTTCAACTTGAAACATGTACAATGAAAGCCCCGACTCAAGTATAAGGCTTAGGTACTTAGATTTCACTACAAAAAAATAGCAGTTTTTCGAGGAAAAAATTGAGGAAAATTAAATTCTTCGGAAATTTCCGAGGGAATACCGAACGATCTTATAATCCCTCGGTTTTTTCGAGGGAAAAAGGGTCCATCGAAAATTCCTTCGAGAATAATGGCGCCAAAGTATGCCGCCATAATTTTCGAAGAACAAACCGACGGATGGCCGACGGGACTGTTTTCGAGGGAATTCAAATTCCCTCGTAACAGTTTTTATTTTTTTTTAAATATTAATTAACATTCCGAGGGAATCAAATTTCCCTCGGAATAATTCCGAGGGTTTAGGTGTTCCCTCGGAATAATTCCGAGGGAAATTAGATTCCCTCGGAATGTTAATTAATATTTTAAAAAACCCAAAAAAAAAATAAAAAAAAATCGAAAAAAATAATTAAGAAATAGGATTTATTTCCAGGACGTCAAAGCGCACCCCTCCCCGCCCCGGTCATAATTGTTTGGGTTTTATTTCTATTTTTTACTATTTTTTCTATTTTTTTCGGGTTTTTTTCTATTTATCAAAAAAAATCGAAAAATCGCAAAAACGAAACCGATCCTATCATTTTAGGCACGTGGGTCTATGGGACCCCAAATTCGATCGAAGAATACCAACGAGCACGTGCGTGTCCACACGTGTCGTGGGATTCGATCAATAACAAGATACGATCGATCGATGAACTCCTTCGGTGGGAAACGCGAAATGACTTAGCGTCGTGATTTTTCCATATTGGAGGAGGGGTGCGTCTCGACGTCGTGGAACCACGGGCGTCGGGCGTCGATCGTTCCGCACGCGTTTTCTGATTTTTTTTCGATTTTAGATGAATAATGGAAAAAAGACCCGAAAGAATAGAAAAAATAGTAAAAAAATAAGTAAGAAGACCCGAGAAATTACGACCGGGGCGGGGAGGGGTGCGCCTCGGCGACCCGGAAATAAACCCTATTTTTTTTAATTTTTTCTAATTTTTTACTATTTATTTCGATTTTTGTTTATTTTTTGAAACATTCTGAGGGAATCAAAATTCCCTCGGAATTCCGAGGGATTTTTGAAAGAACCCCTCGGAATTCCGAGGGGTTTCTGATTCCCTCGGAATGTTTCAAAAAATAAAAAAAATTCGTAAAAAATAGAAAAATCGCAAAAACGAAACCGATCCTATCATTTTAGGCACGTGGGGTGGTTTTGACCCTAAATTCGATCGAAGAATACCAACTAGCACGTGCGTGTCCACACGTGTCGTGGGATTCTACCAACAACAAGATACGATCGATCGATGAACTCCTTCGGTTGGAAACGCGAAGCGACGTAGCGTCGTGATTTTTCCATATTGGAGGAGGGGTGCGTATCGGCGACGTGGAACCACGGGCGTCGGGCGTCGATTGTTTAGGACGCGTTTTCTATTTTTTTTCGATTTTAAATAAAAAAAATAAAAAAAACCCAAAAGAATAGAAGTATTAGTAAAAAAATAGTAAGAAGACTCGAGAAATTACGACCGGGGCAGGGAGGGGTGCACCTCGGCGACCCGGAAATAAACCCATTTTTTTTCTATTTTTTTCAATTTTTTTTTTATTTTTTTAAATTATTTTAATTCCGAGGGAATGAAAAATCCCTCGGAATGAGACCGAGGGAAATTGAATTCCCTCGGTTTTCCGAGGGATTATTTCCCTCGGAATTGTTGCCCTAATTAAAACAGCGCGCCGTTGTTTCTCACATCTGCGAAGACAGAAAGAAAAAGAAAGCAGAAGAAAGAAGAAGAAAGAAGAGAAAGAAAAAGAAAGAAAAAG
>BMAC01000631.1:240643-251285 GCA_014905375.1 Phtheirospermum japonicum | reverse complement strand
TGGGAAGGACACTTACCTGCGGCCGTGGGTGCCTCTGGCTGGGCCAGCTCCTGGACAACGACGGTGGCTGGTAAGGCCTGCTCGGCAGGCGGAGAATGTAGACGGAGATCTCTGATGGCGAGCGACGGGTGGCACGGCGACTGGGTGGCGAAGGGGCCGAGCTTTGACCGTGCACCGCAGCCACTGGAGTTGGATCTTGCAGTCGGAGATTAATCGCGTGGATACCATAGTATTGAACTCGGATCTGAATTTACTGTAAGGGTTTCATGCTTTTATCTCGTTTATTTATCGTATAAATATATTCGTTCACAGGATGGATCTGTTGGATCCAAAATTTTTAAAACTTCCGCTGCACGAGCATGGTGTTCGTCTTTATGAATTCCAACAATAAGAACCCATGTAATTTATATAGACATGGAACATAATAAATGATGAACACCAAATTAATTAGGATGAATTATGAATAATAAAAATATGTGGAGCTATAATGGATTAAGAGACGTGAAGTTGGAAAGAATTATTGTCATAATATGTAAACCTAAATCTTTTCAACAATCTATAAACTGAACTATGATCTATCAATGGTTTTGATTCTACCGTGAGAAGTAAATTTGAAGGTTTGGTTGAAAATTTTAATCTAACTCTTATTTATAAACCCAAAAAAAGCTCCAAAGTTCAATGCACAAGAAATATGGGACATTTAAATATTGCACTGGGCATATTAGCATTTTTATATAAAGTTATACAATTAAAATCGAACGGATATAAAATTGAAAACTGACAGGTTAAAAATTGAAAAAATTGAAAATTACCCAGCAAATAAAATCATAACACATCAAGTTATTTCTAAAAATTGGGACAAGAAAAATGAAATAAAATAAAAGAATAAAAGTCTAAAAGACCCACGAAAATGTTTATCCGATATCTGGAATAGTGGTGTCGGATTGGTGGAGCTACACTTGAAGAGCCTTAGGGGGTGGTGAAAAGTGAAAAATAAAGCATTAAGTGTTGTTGAGCAAGAGCGAGGATTGTGAGTATAGTTTATGGCTTCTAGTTGTGTGAATTGTGAGTGAGAGGCTGAGAGCGGCCGATGAAGGTGATGAAATTAGAGCAGTGGGTGACAGTGATGAATCAAGGCATCCTCCTCATTCTAATATTCTATTTTAATTATAAAGATAACTAATATTATTATTATTATTATTATTATTAGTTTGTGTTATATGGGTCGGGTCGGGGTGACAATGAGACCACCATGTATCAAGGTTAGGTCAGGTCCGCCCTGCCCCAAATACCTCAGGCCGGGTCAAGGCTATATTGTCATCCCTAATGGAGAGAGGTAGAACCCGTCTGACAAATGCCAAGTGCAGCATTGCTGCCTAAGATAAAATCATCAGGGCCATCATAATATTCATGAATGGAGAGATCGACAAATTGGAAAAGACATAATGAGAAGCTTCAAAATCCAGAGCGACGTGGGAGACGAGGCAGTGATGTGAGTAGTGTTGACAGTGGGACGTGCTGGGTGAAGATGTGGGAAGAGGTCCCAGTAGGAAGTAGCGGCAGACCCCATGCGAGAGCAGTATTGGTAGGAGACGACATCACGACGAGTATCACGAGTGGGACCCTGTGAAGCATAGGGGTATTGACACAACACCGACTAACTAGGGTGCGGCAGTGAATGCATAAGACTAGGGGCTGAACTCGCCGTCTGTGAACGACATGATGCATCACGACTATTGCCACGCGGCGATCAGCTGGTAGTGGCCAGGTGCTATGGCTTGGGAATGACGCAGGTGTAGTGAACTGTCAGAAAGGTGTTGGCTGAGGCGGAATCCAAGTTTTGAAGATACGACTCGTGATCAGTTAGTTAATCGAAGACTTCCTTGAACGAGATTGGTGTGCCTCGAGTGCGAAGAGTGGAGATAACTTCTTTATAGGCAGGGCTAAGGCCATGAGTGCAGTAGATTAAGAGATCGACATCATTGGGAGGAACCGAAATTAGATTATTCATCAAACAAGGTTTTTTTATTTAATAAGAAATCAAAAATCTATAGGAAGCAACGTTTAAGAGATGATAGTTTGTCTTTGAGGTAGATAATGTGAGATTAGGACTGCTTTATGAACATACGATCGAAGCGAGTTTAAGCATCAGATGAGGATGTTGTAGGTAGGGGTGGCAATATGAGGCACGACACGATTGACCGACACGAACACGGCACAAAAAATAGGGTTTGGGATGAGCCTTATCGGGTTCGAGCCTTATCTGGCTGGCACAATAAGGCACGTTAAGAAACAGGTTGATAACGGGCTAGCCCGATAAACACGATAAGGCACGATAATATTTTAATTTTCCCTTTTTATATTTATTTACTCATTGTTAGTATTTGTAATTTTTAATTTATCATTAATACATTTGTCATATTATAATTTTAAATGTATTTGACAATTTGTATTGATAATTTTATAAATATGTATTATATTTATTAAGAAAATCATATATTTTATTAATTAATGGCCTAATGTGCTTAACCGGCCGGATTAAATAATTTCAGCATTTTTGCTTAATGTGCCTATCGTGCCGTGTCGTGCTTTTTGTGTTTTTATCGTGTCGTGTTTGGGTTTAGATTATAGGCCCGTTAAGTTTATCGTGCCGTGTTCGTGCCTATGCTTATCGTGTCGTGCCTTATCGTGTCGGCCCGATAAGAGCCCAGCACGACCGATTTGCCACCCCTAGTTGTAGGTATGATGAGAGGGATAATAGCCGCATTGAGCGAGGCCAAGATTGCATGAAGTATTAATTGATCTTGGTGCTTCCAATTAGTATAAGTTGAGTTGGGCGACACTAGTCCTAATGGTGATGGTCTAAGGGGGTGCCGGATCATGAGCTATCAAGAAACCCCATGAGTTCCCGACCAAAGAAAAATGATGTAAACTAAAGCTTCCATGAGACGTAGTTGGTAGTGGTGAGACGGAGGGGAAGGTGCATAACAACGTTAAATTGAACGAGAGGAAGGGGAGTGGATACGTGAGTCGAACTTTTTACATTTACTTTTTTATTAAAATAAAAGTTCGTCCGCAAGAGAACGAAGCAATTGTAAGTGGTAAGTTTGACTTGAGTTGAGTCTCTCGGAAAAGAATAATTAGAAGTAATTTTGTGTTTGATTCACGAATAAGAAAAAAAAAATACTATTCTAAACACGCGGTCAAATTATGGTTTGTAAAGTTTTAGTATCTAAAACAACGATTTAAATGACAAGCAATGTAATCAAAAACTTTGAAAAGATTAATAAAATGGGGGTCTAGGGCTCTAGAATCATCTCCACGATCAATTGGCATTTCATCGAACACTTAATCTACGAGCAACCCCGATTGATAGTTCTAAACTCATCTAGGCACTAGACCCGTGAATTTTAACCAACACTCATCAAGCAATCCAACAATACAAACTCAACGCAAACATGGACATGATTAAATATAAAAAGCTTAAAAAAATCAACAATGGAGTTTTGAATAACAATAATGATTATCATATGAATTTCTAAGAATCAAACCATGAGAAATCGCAAGAAACACAACTACGAATCAAGAACATCCCAAATCCAACAAGAAAATTCATAATCAAAGCAAATACGAAATTCGAATAATAAAAGCAAGGAAATGAAAGCTTACTAATTGGAAATGGAGAGTTTCAACAATCGAACGAGGAAAATACGCGAATTAAGACTAAACTACATCCACCATCCAAGCAATTCTTAAAAATCTATACTCTACTAAAACATAAAAAGCTGGAAATTCAAGAAGAAGAAAAATATAAAAGTTGAAGAGAAAGAGAGATGTTGTTGGGAACTCAAACCCTAGGGGGGTGGGGGGTGGGGTCAAAAAGCTTCTATTCTGAAAATGAAAGGTTATAATTATAGGTTTGAAAGCGATGGAAAAATAGTCCTTTTACCCAAAAATGGCCGAAATGGCCTGACCACCGATGCTGGAAAATGGCTCCATCGATGGCGCGTCAATGGGGCGTCGATGCATGCGTCGATCGATGGTTGTGCTTTACGGGTCTGAGTCGTGTTTTTGTCAAATCGAGCCAGTTGTGATACTCGGGAATGCTCTTAGACTTGATCGACTACTCTACAACAAAGAAAAGCAAAATAACATAAAAATCTATAAAAAAGTAAAAGAGAAATACGGAAACACCAAAAAGATGACAAACGCTACGAAAATGCAAATAAGGAAAAATTGGATAAAATACGACTAAAACCCGACTAAAGCACTCACGACAAGACACAAAAACACACAAAAATCACATACAAATATGTACAATTCAATACGATAGTGGTGATGGTGGACAAATCAGTTGACAAGGAGTTAGGGGCGATGATTTTGTTGGGAACAGGGGCTGAATGATGGATGAGGGAAGAGAAAATGGAATTAGGATTTGCTCGTTAGAGTCTAAACTAGATGATACAATGTAGAGATTTAATTAGGAAAACATAATTTCATCTTCTATACTCATCGTATAAATACAAGTGATTGAAAGGCCAGATAGGATGGCTCAAAATTATAACAAATCTAAATCAAATTAATATCAAAAATATAATTAAAAACTATTTAGGTACTTTAGAGAGCCTCATTCATACTTCTTGGTTCGCAAGTTAATACTACTGGAAATATATCTAACATCAGACTTCTCTATAGATTGAGAGGTTACTAGTTTGAATACCCGCGTTTACGCAGGTATATTAACAATGTATAATAACGTAAAATTTATCAAAAAAATTTATTATATTCATAAATTGATTTATTAATACATAAAAAAAAGTTGTTCACTTTAAATTATGTAACACTTCTACATTAATTGTATTATTCACAATAATATCATTTTCATCGAAACAATGAATATTAAGCTTTTGACGATTCTTAACTCGAGAAACTTCGACATAAAACTGATAGTAGTGGAACGCTAATCTTGTCAAAATTTACTAATACAAAATTAAAATTAAAATATCTTACGATAATACCATATTATTTTTTGCGTAACGTACCGCTCGAACATTGTTCGTCATTTAGATGTGTCGTATTCTTTATTGATAGGCAAAAAAGTTTATTTACATGTTAAAATTATCTTGGTTAGTAATTTTTAAGTACATACTTAGATTATATTGCAAAAAAGACTTTTAGTAATCCAACAAATGCAAAACTCTTTAACAAAGATTTATATGTGAGTCATAATTAAAGAACTTACTACTCGAATTAATTCCCTAATTGAAATATTTGGTGTGAATCTTGGCCTTTTTTGGTATTATTTGACCATTTTCAGTGGAAGAATTTTATTTAAAAAGTGATTATTTATAGATGAAATTAGTTAAGTATAGACAAAATATACTCTCTGTAGGCATGATGGTTTAACAAAATAGTATAACTATCGATTACCGATCAATCAACTTTACCTTATATCTCGACTCGTCTATCTTGCCCCCTGACACGAGGATCGGCTCTGTTGAGATACCCTAGCACGTTTCGACTATTTTTTTTCCTTTTTGATATCCACCTCTGTAGAAGACCTTGATCCTGCATAACCTAATTGAAAATAAATTAAAAAATAAGCTGCAAGCTTGAACTTTTGAGTTGTACACATGTTGGAATTCAAGTAGACATTTAGACAAATAAAAGAAAAATAAATTAATTAATTTAAAAACTACATAATTTGTATCCTGTTTCCAAACAATTGTAATAAATAAATAAATTAGAAAACAACCTTATTTGTAACTTGTTTCCAACGAAATGCATTTTTAAACGTTTTTTTCATTTGTCGGCGTTTTTTTTTAAATATACTAATAGTATATCAATCACATATGATTTCTGTTTAGTAAAACCTTCAAAGGTAATTATATAATGTATTATGGTAATTAAAAAAATTGGTCAACTAAAAAGAAAAGAACACGAAATCAAGCTAGCTAATGCTTTAATGAAAACAAGAATCTTGGCACACGTGTATTGTAACATTATCAATATCAATAATTTAATTGACAATAATATATAAATTAAAGAAAACATTAATATTAGACGTAAAAGGAAGCACGATGCAGTCGGCAGCTTAATGACATGTGATACCAGTTTCAATACCTTCCTAGTCAAGCTAACTGTTGAATACCACGTTAAAAATATTCAGATAATAGTAAACATACTAATTAACTCAAATAGATTCATTCAAATGGATTGACTAACCCAAAACACAAGGAGAAAGAACTTTTTGTATCTAATAAAAAGTAGTTATAGTAATCAAAAATCACGAGCAGCTGATAAAAATTCTACATTAAACTTGGCTTTAAAGGAAACTCAGAGTATCTACACTCACACATTGGAGAAGAATAAAGCAAAGGTGGGTTATCAAGCATACAAATTTGATTCTACTTGACAGTTTTTCTCACTCGCTCCTGTTTCCCTCAAAATGGTTAATCGACAGTTGGGATTTCAATTCAACCAGTAAAGCACTGTTAAATGAAATACATTTCACCATAACTATAATTTGATAGTTTATCAACTAACATAGAAACAACAATTAATAACATAATGATCAAAACCTAACTCAAGTAAAAAATTAATTTTTAGATGAATTTTTAATACCAGCATCAGAAAAGATTTTATAAATCGTCAAATCGAATAATCATGTTCAGATTTTGAACAATAGACAAAACAAAAGATGAAAATAAAATAAAATCCGATTATAGAATCCAAAACTTCTTATCCTTACCGTTCAAATTTGTGACGCAATGTGGAGATTTCTTCAGAGCAGCGTCGATTTCTTAAGAGCAACACCAACTTCTTCAAAGCAGTGACAAAAGAAGAAAATATATTGCAAGATAGATGGAGGAAGAAAGAAATAGAGAAAAGCAAAGAGAGGGGGGAGGGAGAGTGAGAAATCTTATTGTCGTTCACGAGTGGCAGCGTGGCGGCGTCGGGGGTGTCTAAGGTGGCGGTGATGAGGAGGGGTTTGAGGTTTTGTGGTTTAGTATTGGACTTTCAGCAGTGGGCAAAAGTGGGAACAACCGACAAATTTTGAGGACAATTTCTTTAATTTTTTGTTTTCAATATTTATAGAACCCTATTGAGTGTTCAAAATGCTAAAAGAAAAACATTATTTATGTTGATTTCAGATAGCGTTGGGTAATTCAAGTGTTATCTAATAGTTTTGAACTTTTTTAGATAATGTGAGTTAAAGAGCTATCTGACAATTTCATGCGGTTGATTT
This sequence comes from Phtheirospermum japonicum, assembly GCA_014905375.1. Classification (NCBI taxonomy): domain Eukaryota; kingdom Viridiplantae; phylum Streptophyta; class Magnoliopsida; order Lamiales; family Orobanchaceae; genus Phtheirospermum; species Phtheirospermum japonicum. The sequence continues at coordinate 244,036 of BMAC01000631.1, read as the reverse complement.
CAGATATCGTTTTCTAAATAAAGTGCTATCTGAGAAATCCTAAATCTTTTAGAAAGCATTTTGCATTTTAAGCACTATGTAAAATCAATTGATTCACATAGCTCTTACTAAATAAACGGTCTTTGAAAAAATCTGAATTCATTCAGATAGCGCTTTGTATTTGAAGCGCTATGTAAAATCTTAATTAACATACGTTAGATAACGCCTAGTCAATGAAGCGCTGTTTAAAAGTTCCGAACTTTTTCAGATAGCACTAGTTACTTGAAGCGCTATCTGACAGGAGCTGTTTGAATACATTTTTGGCTTAGTCAATTATGCAATATAATTAGTAAATAGTAATCATTACCTAAAACCCATGTATGTAAGTTTTCTTCGAAGGATCATGATCATCTACTCCGCTCAAGGATATGCCAATAAATTTCTAGCAACACATGGCAACCAAATTGAGTTCCGAAAAACAAGTCCTATCGACGAGTTTTTTTTTTTTAAATACTCTTAATATTACTATCATACTAAGGGTATGCTTTCATAGGTATTGAGCCCATGATTAGCACATTTTTGTCCTTATTTTTAGTAGGTTTATAACTTGTTTTTCTTATTGTTTTTGGTATAAGTTGGGTAGTTTAAGCTCTATTTCGTATATTTGTACTCTCAGCTTATTTTACYRTGTTTTGATCTAGATTGATGCAAATAAGTGATTATTTGTGGTTTTTCACTTTACAGCTAAGTAACCGGACGAGTTCGGCGCATAATCGGATATTCACGAAATGGAGAACGAGCTTTCCGGTGAACGAGTAGCAAGCAGATAGGAAGAGACGGAGGCAGGCGCGCAGCCGCGTCGACTGACGCAACCGTCGACGCTTCGTCGACGCGAGTCATGACCTGCGTCAGTCGATGCAGCGTCGACGTTACCTGCTGAAGCGTCGATGTCGACGCATCTCTGTCGACGCAGCGTCGACACTACTTGCTGAAGCGTCGGTGTCGACGCAGCGTCGACGCTACTTGCTGAAGCGTCGGTGTCGACACACACCGTCGACGCACCTGCCCAGCCGACGCGCGCGCCAGGCAGCACCGACACCGAGTACCAGCATGCGTCGGTCGACGCACCGTTGACGCTCCATCGACGCGACGGCCCAGAATCGGGAATTCTAGGGTTTCTTATGCTCCAAGTCAAGGGACTTCTATTTAAACCCTTCCAAATCCATCCCAAACGGACATCTCCGACATATATACACTGAATTCATGATCGTGAGATTGGAGAACAACACCTTTCACATCCAGCCAACAACAAGTGATCAAGATTGAAGATTCATGGATCATCAAGCTTCAACTGTCCGTTCGTGATCCGTTCTTCGATCGAGATCATTCACCCCTCCGGAGTAGCTGGAGATTTTACTACGCTTTTTTGTTTAATAAGTACTCTAAACCTTTTATTCGCTTTCTTAGTTTAATTTATGCAATTAAGAAGTAGTTCTAAATATTTGTTCTTGAGTTATTTGATGTTTCAACTCTTAGATACTTTCGGTATTGAATTCGTAATCTTAGTTTAATTATTGCTTAGTTATTATTCATGCTTGGATTGGTTTCTTCGATTACTTTCGTCTAGATAGTTGCTGCTTCTATTGCTAGTTGATCTTGTTCAAAGTTCTTAGAATAATTACTCTAGGTTATAAATTGCTGAATTAGATTACTTAGTTTTAATTAGTGTTTATGCTTTTTAAATTCTTAGTTAATAAAAACAATCAAAATTCCCCCCCCCCCCCAATGTATGTGAATTTAAGTTGAACAAACTGTTTGAGAATTCCGATTGTATGTTTCTCGAGAGACGACTCGAGTCAAGTTGCCAAACTACGCGCGACCCCGTTCTCTTGCGGGCAAGCTATTGATCTTTTGACAAATTTTCATAAGTAAGCAACACAAAAGCTTGAATCAAAATTTTGGCGCCGTTGCCGGGGAACTATACAAAGGTTTTCAAAAATATGCTTGTTCATTTTTATTTTTTATATTTTTGTCGTTATTTGTATAAATATTCTCTCTAGTCGATACGTTTGATTTGTTGTTGAGTTCATGCAAGGTCGTAGGTCGCTTAGGCTCGAACTTGCACCATTCATCGACAATGTTCATCATCCGAATCAAGTGAGACCACCTCACTCAACCACAAGTGAATCGTCTGCCACGACTGATTTTATTTGTGATCCTGTTCCGGACATGATGTTGCGGCTAGAAAACCAATCACACAACAGCAGGGACAACCACTCACCAAGGCATCCACCCGTGCAATAAAGAAATGGGAACGGGAGTGAGCCAAATCGTCCCGACGGACCAGCACAGCCTCAAGCACACGAGGAGAATATTCAACGTAACATGATAAACCAGAATGAAGGCCAAAGACGAGGGGACAATCGTTACCACCACGTCCCGGACGACTATTCTGAGAGATCATATCACGGCGATGAGCGGGTCAACGAGTGGCTGACATATGACGAGTACCACGAGAGAGAGGAATACGCGAGGTGGAATAATCAAGCAAGATACCAATGGGAGGCGCGTGAACCAAGACAAAGAGAGTTCACGACCCCTCAAGTCGGTCCTTATAGTTCGGCAATTGTGTTGGAAAGAACTGCGAGAGACTTCGAATTGAAACCTCATATCATCAACAATCTCCCAACATTTCACGGCCTCGCCAACGAAGACCCACTGACGTTCCTTAAGGAGTTCTATGCCGAAGTTAGTAGGATCCCATCTCCGGGACTTCATCACGAAGACCTTCAAATGGTTTGTTTTCCAAGTTGCATGAAGGACAAAGCCAAGTCTTGGCTACTATCACTAGAACCAAGGTCTCTGGTCGACTGGCCCATGGTGAGCGACAAATTCATTAATCAATACTACTCAGCTCAGACGACGGGCCACATAAGGAGACAAATAGCCAACTTTGTCCAGCAAGACGGGGAGCTATTACACGAGGCGTGGGAACGTTTCAAATCGTTGTTGCAATCTTGCCCCCATCACCACAACTCTCCAGGAATGGTGAGTTAACTCTTCTACGAGGGACTTATTGATTCTTTCAAAAATAATATAGAGGTGGATGCTGGAGGAGATTTTGGGGATTTCACAGCGACTGAAGCCAAACAACTGTTTGAAAAGATGAGCGAGAAGTCGAGGCAAACGAGCTCTCGACCAAGAAATATACGAGTAAACGAAGCAACTGAGATGCCAAGCAATGAGATATTCGAGAAATGTAATCATTGTGGGGAGCAAGGACATGCGGGGGATTCTTGTACACTAGGGTATCACGAGGATACCAACGCTGAAGCATACGCCATCAAAAACCAACTCCACTATCAAGACGTCCCAACTTACGAGCACCGCCAATCTACTAAGTTCGATGCACAA
>BMAC01000631.1:211518-221518 GCA_014905375.1 Phtheirospermum japonicum | reverse complement strand
TTTATTTTTATGTTAAATTTATATTCAACAAGGGTTTTGAAGTGAACAAATGCATTGGCTATGTCACACTTGACCTTAAGAAAGTATATCCAAGTGAATTTGGTTTTATGATCCACAAAGTTAACATAGTATCTATGTTCATCATCAGATGATAGGAGTGGCCCCCCAAAGGTCTGAGTATATAAGGTCTAAAACATCACAACTGTCATTTTGAGAACCAAGAAAAGGCAATTTATGACTTTTTCCCATTTGACAAGAAGAACACAAAGTTTTTATTTCATCGTCAGAAAACAATAGATTATAACTACTAATAGCTTTTTTTACAATGTCATAGGATGAATGTCCTAATCTATTGTGCCAAAGGCTGAAGCTGCATTTATTATTGATGTTGGATAGGTAAGCTTTCTTGTGTTCAGGTAGAGGTGTTGTGGGGGATGAGGGATGGTCTTGTACAAGATCAAAGTTTTAGAGGCCATTCATAAGCTTGTCTTGGATGAGAATCTGTCCTGAGGCTTTGTCCTTCACAAAACAGACAAGAGGATAAAACTCAAAAAAGACATTGTGATCAGTTTTTAACATAGATGAGCCAATATGAGTTATAGGCAAACCTGAACCATTTCCAGTCTCAATCTTTTCATCACCAATGTAATCTGAAGCTGTGTTTAGATTGCTGGAGCTGGAGGTGAGATGATTAGTTGCTCAAGAATCAGGGAGCCATGAAACATCGTGTATGCCCTCTGAACCGCTAAGAGAGCCAAAGGAACTGAGATTTGCCATGCATGCCTTGATAGTTTTGGTAGCATAAAAAACCATTTTTGTTTTTCTCAGAAGCAGAAAAACTTTGATCAAATCTATTGTAGCACCTATCAGCAGTGTGACCATTATATTATCAAATTGACATTTGATGTTGCTGTAATAACTAGTCTTGCCACCTCTCCCTCTATAATTACCTCTAAATCTTCCTCTTGTACCTCTAAATCCTCCTCTGATGTTGTTGCCTCTCCCCCTATTTCCTTAGTTTGAATAGCCTCCTCTGAAATTTCCTCATCTATTTCCCAAAAATTGAGATGCAACATTTGTAGATCCCTTAAATCCATGAGCACTGATATTGTTTGCTCTTTCAATTCTACTCTCAAAGGTTAACAAAAGAGCTTGAGCTTCTCTTAAGGAACAAGGGGGAACTCTAGAGTTTATAGAAACGTACACAAGATCATACTCAGAGCCTAGACCATCAAGAATGTATGAGATTTGATCATAATCAGTGGATATCTGTCCAGCAGCAGCCAAACCATCATAACTAACCATCACTTTGTTAAGATATTCCCTCATAGACAAAGTACCCTTTTTCAAATTATGTAACCGAGATTTAAATTGAATGACTTTAGCCCTTGACTAAGTGGTATAAAGTCCAAATTATATGGATTTCCAGACCTCACAAGAAGTGTTTAAACCAACATTGTACACCAACATGTTTTCAGAAAGAGAACTCAATAGCCATGAAACAATCAACTAATTATGCTTGATCCAATTAACATATTTTGTAGATGGAGTCATAGAGTTACCTCTTGGTGGTGAAATGGTTTGTCCAGATAGAAAGCCTTCTAGACCGTATCCCTGTGCAGTAGCTAAAACTTGATGTTTACAAAGTAATTGGAGTCAGAGAGCTTGACAGTAATAAGCTGTGTTATGGCTGAATGACATTTCTTACTGGAGGTTGTGTGTCTCCAGATCCAGATGCCATGAGTGATATTTAAAGCAACAGATGCTAACAATCTTTTAAACCGAAAACACAACTACAAAAGGGAGATCTAACATCGGTTATTTCAAAACTGATGCGAAATGTTTTTCACATCGGCTGTTAAATAAACCGATGTGATAAGTATATTCCACATCGTTTTTTAAAACTGATTTGATATATAATATTTCACATCAGTTATTATAAAACCGATGTGCAAATTATATTAGAAAAATATTAAAATACAATAAATAAAACAAATATATAACCGCCGACAAAAACAGACGCTCAAAACACAGACTTGCTCAAAAACAGACCCCCCGTCTATTTCTTCTGCATTTTTCCTCAGCCCGCCGTACATCTCCGCCTTCGCCCTTAATCCACGGCCAATCAGTTCCCGTCCGCCCCGATAACATCCAACATCAACTCCTACCTCAGCTCTCGATTTTCATCTAACACACAAATAACTATGCTTGTAAAACCCTAGTTTTTGGTCCTTCGTTCCATTTACATCAGTCGTTGCCCTGCTCAATCGACGCCACCACCGACTCCTCTCACGACTCCAGTTAAAGGTCTTTAATTGCTCGTTTCCTTTTACATCTTATTCGATGTTTAATTTTGTAAATTTGGTTGTGTCTATCTCTATAAAAATATTTATATAGTTTAGTTTAGGTCTTGGTTGTGTGTGCATCTGTTTTTTGAAACTTGAAGTTGATGCTTCAAAAGGGGATCTGGGTGTGTTAATAATAATTTCTTCCGATATATGATTTTTTGGTTTTCCTGTGTTATCAGTTTAGTTATCACGACGTTTTGGTTTCTGGATGTTTGTGCGTTGAGAAGGAAAGGATTTTTTGGGATAAAGTTCTAATCATTTGTAATTTTCATCCTTTTATTTTCTTTTGTAGCTTTTGATTTATTTAATCTGCTATAAAATTTAATCTATCACTGTGTGTTTGATGACGTCGAAGATGGGATATTTTGGAGTGAATTTTGAGCGATTAATTAGGGGTCTCAAGCAGAACAGACTGGCATACAATACAAGCACCACAAACATTCATTTGGTGCGTAAAGGGGCATCTCCTCCAAAACAAGATCTGCCATTCTCTTTTCTGCTTGCCCAACCACTTCTCTCTTTTTTCAGAGTTTCTTCATCAATGTAAGCATTCTCTATCCTCTTCTTTTTTTAAATTACCGTAATTCCATGTTTTATACTTGATTTATTTGTATACGTGATTCACAGATCCAGATTATAGACTTTGGATATATATATATATATATATATATATATATATATATATATATATATATATATATATATGCTTTCTCGATTTTATGTGCTGATTGATCTAATTTTGTTGGGTTTTGGTACCTGCAATCACTGGATCCGCCTCTTGTTTGTTCCATTGTAAGCCTTGATGATATATATACACGATTTCCTCTTTTTTGAGGCGTAATTTCTTTAGATTTGAAGCCTGATCATGATTTTTAAGAAACGTAGCTCATCGCTGGATTTCATCTATTTGATTGCAATGAATATGTAATTGATGTGTGCTTGATGTATCAGCTACTGGACACTCGCTCTCTCTCTCAACTCTCCTCGCGGCCGCCCGCAGTCCGTCCAGCTACCCGCCGACGCCTCAGATCAGTCCAACCATGAGAACCCAGGACAAATTTATGAAGAAAAACCCCCAATTCTAACTCTAAGCCCTAGCCACCAAAAATAGGTAATTCGAAATTGCAATTTCTTATTTGTGGCTGCTGGTTGTTTTGTTGGTGAATTGTTTTATTGTATTGAGATAGCCTCGTAATTCCTTTTGAAAAAGCCATTAGTGAGCTGAATTTTCAATTTCAATTTGTAGTGCTATAGTTCAGCATATACTTGAAGATCCATTGCAGTCACCATTGACTATATAATTGGATATAGTGGGCTATAATCATACGATCTCTCCACATTGTATTAGGTTAGTAAAATATTTTTAATGAATTTTGTTGCTATGTAAATCCAATTCATTTGCAAGCATTGTGTAATTTTGCAATTTTTTTTTTCTTTTTACTTGGTATTATTCAGTTCTTTAATGTTGTTGAATGTAGATCTCTACAAAATCATGATTTTCATAGGATATCAACTTTTACAGGGGACTGAAGTTTTAATATGTTATGTTTAATTTCAGTTTAATGGTGACAGATTCATATTGGTATTTTTCTAAAACTTAGAAATGTTATTAGTAGACAACAAATGTTGGAAAAGTAATACATAATTAAAAAAAACCTGCAAATTTGATTAAAAGAAAATGTCACTTCCATTCCATTCTCTTACAATCGTCTCCACGTTTGCAGTTTCATCATCTCAAACTGAGCTCATAAACCTCCTCACATTAGAGCAACAAACAGACAATGGCAGCTATTTACAGCCTCTACATCATCAACAAATCAGGCGGCCTTATTTTCTATAAGGTAAACTTTTCTATATATTTTTTTAATCTTCACAGTTTGCACTTTCAGAATTAAAAAGAAAAAAAAAGACCTTAAAAATCTCTCTCTCTCTCCCTCTCTCTCTCTCTCTCTCTCTCTCTCTCTCTTTTGTGTGTTATGTAGGATTACGGTTCAACTGGAAGAATGGATACACATGATAGTTTGAGACTAGCGAGCTTATGGCACTCGATGCACGCCATCTCTCAGCAGCTTTCCCCCGGTTTCTGGGTGCTCTGGGATTAAGCTTGTTCAGGCTGATACTTTCGATCTTCACTGTTTCCAATCTCTCACTGGTGAGATTATTTTACTATTATTATTTATTTATTATTTTTCGATCTTCAATGTTTCCTCTGAGCTTTTATGGAATAATAAGCATGGTTCTTCTTAGTCTGTGTTAGCTGTACAGTGGCATGATTCTTTTTCATGCTGTATCTTTTACTATAGTTTTGTATTTGAAATTACCAAAATACTCGCAACCTTGACTAACTTGCTACAGTTACTTGAGTTTAGTAGCATATCATAATAGATGTTCTTCCCAACTCTTTATCTTGCTTGTGACCAGTTGCTAATTTGACTTTGGAAAGAAGTGGCCACGGAGATTACCATGCACCAAGAAAGAGCATCAGTTTTCAAGTTACTATCCCTTCTTTTATTGTAGAGTCCTGAATGGCCCTTCAGAACCGGGAATGTAACAAATCACAAAAAAAATAAAATGGAATTAATAATATATTTGGGCTCCAATTTAATTAATAGTGTATTTGGGCCTTAAGCAGCAGGCCCAAACTCCATAGCATTCCCGTTTTCCACTTCATCTTCCTGCCTTTTTGTCAAACCCGATCCCCTTTCTATCCCTTATTTCTCAATCGACGACTTAATTTCCAAATTCTCCAAATCCAAGCCCTGAATCATGACACCAATCTTTTTGGATTTATCACTTGCACAATTCGCATGTTGAATATTCAGTCCGCTCGTCCAAGCATTTCTTAACCGCTTGGGTTGGGTTCGCATAATAATTGAAACCAAATGGCCGTTTGTGAAGAGTTGCAAACTAAATGGGGCAAATTTTGCATAAGAAACCACGCCCAGCGAACATCCCTACCTTGCAAGTTCAGGTGATTATTTATGTGTTGTGCCAATTAAAATTTTAAAATGGCTATAAAAAGCAATTTGTTTGAGAATTTTTGATTCGTACGTTTTTTTTACGAATCTGTACATAATTGAGTCCTATTTTAGTCTTTTTATTTTCTTTTTCGGGTTAAGAATGAGTTGAATTGCATCATTTTGCGTTTTTCGTCTCTTTACTTAATTTTCCGACTTATTGATCAATAATTGGTCCAAACTAGAATAATTCTGTGATCTTCTCATACAGTTAGAGTGTCCGGTGGATTCAAAGCACGAAGATTGAAGGAGAGACACTCACAAGTAGCCCAAAAGGATGCACACCGATCGGACAGCTCATGTATACCAATCGGTGCAACTGTTGACATGCACACCGATCGGAAAGCTGGCACACCGAGCGGACCCGGGTACAGAAGCTTTCTGTAACTATCCCTTCTTTTATTTTATTATTTGTTTCCCTAGAGAGCATCAGTTTTCAAGTTACCTTACTCATTCAGATAGCTGCTGACCATCCAAACTGTTAGCATGTTGTTAAGTTGCACAGAATATACCTCTTTGGTTCCTGATTTATCTTTGCCATACATGTCTGAAAAAAAATGAACTACTGAATGAAGCTACCAATGTGCATATTCCATCTTTTGCACTTTTTAATTGTATATTTATGCTGCTGAATTAAGCCATTGATTGTTATATTCCATCTTTTAGGGGGTGTTTATAATCCAATCATTATTTTTCTTTACTTGTGCAATTGCTAATGTTGAACGCCTATTTGTTCTCTATATTGGGTTGCTAATTTTAGCTGGAATACCATCTTGATTTTGGCAGAACATTTTCCAAGAAAGAGTGCTGAATCGTAGGAGAGCTGAATTTCACAGGCATAGGGAGGAGCGAGAAGAGAGTCTCAACCAGATTATTCAGTCACGAAAACAGGAACGTGAGGCTAATCGGAAATTGATATTTTTCCTGAGATCTGAAGAGGAGAGGCAGAAAAGATTGCTTGAAGAGGAAGAAGCACGCAAGCTTGAAGGTACTTCTTGAATTCTAGTATTAGCCCAAAACATATTTTGTACGTGCAATCTATTTAAAGAGAAATCCAGGTCTTGTAAATAAGAATTTGGTACTGTAATAATCAGTCTTGCATATTCTTCCGGCCACGACCCTTTTCATTACCTCAAATCAAAGCATGTGTGGTGATGAGCTTGATTAAATCTTGTTCTACGTGGAGTTGCTTTGTCTGTAATTTGCATTGAATTTTGTTCTCAATGCTCTTTCTAGGTTCAAACCGCAAATACCCCATAGCAAAATTATTTTCTTTTCTTTTTTGTTTTCTGTGTAGTTAAACAATGCAAATAAGCAATGAGAATAGATACCTTCCTTCAAATTAAGGGTGTATAAACGATCTGAGATCGGCTCAATTCTTTTTAAAACCATTATAAAGATAATAATTAAAAATCTATTTCATAGATAGAAATTATAATGTATAAATGTACTTGTATTAATATTTCTCAAATTATTCTTTTGACTGAATTAGGGTCTGATATACCGAATGGCTACCGAATGGCTACCGAATGGCGAACCTGGGCATTCAAGACGAGCTAAGGATCGATAACAGCACAGCAGAGGAAAAGTGGTTTCGCTTGCTTGTAAAAAGGCCAGCTGTGGTAGTGACGGATCGTTGGATCTCTGAGCCAGGAGGGTGAAAAAATAATCTTTCAAACATACGTCAAACTGCACGTTCAAGTCACAAACTACAGGTAACGGATCTCAACTGTAAATAATTTATGTGTACGTTGATCAATAGATTCATAATAATAACTTAAAAAAGTTTCAAAATCATTTTCTTTTTTAGGTATGACACAACGGGTACACGACCGGAATTTCTGAGAGACGCGATGCCGCTTAGGCCAGTCCATAGAAAGATTCAAGACTACTTATGCAACGGGGAGCCGATTTGGCAGATCCGTTCTAGAGGTGGATCCTTGTGGGACATGGGTTAGATCATGATTTGAAATGCTTGGAATTGGAGTATCCGGATATACTTATCAGGTCAGTCTTTTAGCTGAACCATTAGCTGAACCAGCTCAGCCATTACAAGAATTTTTACGGCAAAAATATTTTTTTAGTCCGATAAGTGACCACTCTTTGATATTTAGTCCGGTTTTTGGTCACACTTGAAAATTAGTCCACTAAGTGGACTAAATGCTAATTTTTGATCCAGTGACCGCCTAGAGCATTCTAGGTCATCTTTACCGGAAAAATCGAAAACTGAAGGTCACTGGATCAAAAATCAGTATTTAGTCCACTTAGTGGACTAATTTTCAAGTGTGATCTAAAACCGGACTAAAAGTCAAAGAGTGGCCACTTACCGGACTAAAAAAAATAATTTTGCTAAGTTTAAAACTATTGATATGTGTGATGATAATAAGTTAAACTATAATTAGATGTATAATGTAATCTGCAAAACACTATTTCATAATATATAAAAGTGGAGTTATTTACATTTAATTTGTTTTAGAGAGCGAATATACGCACCCCATTTATTTACAAGTTCACCCCATAAAAAAACTCAACAAAAATGTCAAAATTATCCAACAAATACTAAATACCCAAAAGATATCATCTCCTCCAACTCTCCACCACCACTCCAACTCTTCCATTAGCGTCGCCCATTACACCATCGTCGCCACCGCCATAGGTGTCGTTATTGTGCCACCACCAAACAGGAAGAAGAAAAAACGTTGGTGGGTGGTGAAAGGTAAGTGACGGATCTAGGAAGGTAAAAAATAAATGTAAAATATGGGTGTTCGTCTCTGGTTTCTCGAACAAAACTCATGTGTTCGAACATTTTGATAAATAAGCAATAGAATGAAAACCTACAAGTTATAAATAAGTAATAGAATAAAATAAAAACCTAAAATCTAAAATTAAAAATAAAAATAAAAATAAATAGGGATTTTCTTCTCCCAGATATTTCATTTTAATTTTTACCAATATCATATTTTTTTGGACAATTGCCTCCTAATTACACTTTTTCGCCAAAAACCTAAAATTATTTTTTTAGTCCGGTAAGTGACCACTCTTTGACTTTTAGTTCGATTTTGGATCACACTTGAAAATTAGTCCACTAAGTGAACTAAATGCTGATTTTTGGTCCAGTGACCTGCTCTAGGCGGTTACTGGACCAAAAATCAGCATTTAGTCCACTTAGTGGACTAATTTTCAAGTGTGACCAAAAACCAGACTAAATGTCAAAGAGTGGTCACTTACCGGACTAAAAAATATTTTTGTCAATTTTTACAATTAGCTACCAATAATCAGTAGCTAATTACCTATCTTTCTTTTTATTTATTTTGTATCAGTAGTAGTTAATTTGCTGTTTATTTTATGATCAAAAATTGTCCGTTAATGATCACAAATTGCTGTTAATTTAGCTAATTTATTTTGTATCCGTTATATCTCGTATAACGGATTTTTCTAGATAATGATCAAACAATTTAAGTTTTAGAGATAAGGTACCGAATCTCTACAGGACAAATATAAAAACATGGACGTTTATCCTTAGAATAGTCACATTTGTTCAGGATAAAATAAAAATGTGTGTTTTGAACTATTTACATATGATTTGTAAACTATATCTGAAACTGTTCCCTTACCGATTTCAAGCGTAACCAAGTCTTGTTAGAAAAATCTGTGCCTTTACCATTTTGAGTAAATGTTCTAATTCAGACCGAAACTTAAAACCTCTCGGAAGATGTGCATCTTCTGATATAGTTAAATAGTACTTCTGAATTATTTTGACCTGTAGAGTTGACCGAATTTGTTTTTCCCGTTTTATGTTCCCCGCACCATAGGTAGAGTACATCATGGGATGAAATTAGTGTATACATCATTCCTGCTTCTTTGTACCTCGTCAAGAATTTACTTCAAGTAGGTTTTCATTCTTCTTGTTGAATATTTACAACAAATTTTACTTCCTTACGCAGAATGTTGTTTCCTAAAAATGTGTTTGAACCTTTCTAGCACCTTCCTGTCTTAGGAGTTTGACTTGTATCAAAAATTCGAATTTCTGCGATTTACTTGTTTAAGAATTATCTCTCAACAGATACATAACATCTCATATTTTCCCTGCCTCACGTATATAGGCATTATATAGTAGTTGGGGTTTTACTCGGTTGTCTGCCCGATTTTCGTTTGTTAAGGTGACTGGATTGACTGTTCTTTCAAAGTGTTCGCCCGCCTCGACACTTTTCATGTTTTTTATACATTGCTGTTTATAGATCTATGTTAGTTTGAATATTTCTCACCTATTATCCTAATTTTATTGTTGTATCCCCAATATTCGGCGGTCGCAAACTGATCTCAATGTGGTTCAAGAAATTATTTGACATTTTGCATGAAGAAGGCAAGCAGTCTTACCCTATGACTTACAAGATTTGTATAAATAGCTTGAAATTACCGATCATGAAGATGAAAATTGGAAAAGAGCTTGAGTCTCTTCAAGGCAGAGAAAATGGCTCCGTGAGGAGGTGTGTGTCCGCATTTGATGGGGATTGGAGAATGGCAATACCACTACTCAAAGAGGAGAGGGGAGAAAATGACTGATCAACCACTCCCCAGTATTTATAATACACTAGGAATTTCCACGAAACCACCTGTGAAAAGGGAGGAATGGTT
>BMAC01000631.1:188624-211023 GCA_014905375.1 Phtheirospermum japonicum | reverse complement strand
TTTTGTTGTTCTCTCTTTTTCACTTGTATGATTTCTTGTACTACTAAGAGAACAAAATATGCAATATCTTGAGAATTAGAAAGTAGTACCATGTGGAGTTAAGCATGGAGCTAAGCATAATGTCGTGAGCTCATTTATCTTTTATGAAAATAAAAATAAAAATTGGACCAAATAAAATTACTAGCTTTTGTGCGACTCCATGGCAATATTATCAGAATGTATATTCATGTATGCACATACATACGCAAGAGGACAAACATCTGCAGCTCGTTGGAGAGAGGTCCCTCTTCCTTTCATAGCTGTCATTTAGCTGTTGTTTTGTCCTATCTGTGATCCTATGATGTACCTACGCGTATATTATTCTAGGTTGTGATATATATATATATATATATAATATATATATATATATATATATATATATCCACCACTGGTTTTTTAATATAATTAATACAATCAAAACTATTTCTTCATCCAATTGCAAATTGCAGACATGTCCCTTTCTTGCAGCTTTGTCTTGCTTTTCTCCGTCATGGTTTTCTATTATTGTATCAGAGGAGAGGATGTTGATCAAACCTGTTTCTATGCCTTTACCCTTTCATTACTACAAACATGGGATTTAACCTTTTTTTTTTGGACTTTTAACATCGGTTTTTGAACCGATGTAATAGCCACCGATGTTAAAAGTCACATAATTTTTTGTAAAATCGATGTGAAAAGATGTCTTTCCACATCAGTTTTTAAGCGCTTTTTAAAAGCAATTGATTCACATAGCACTTACTAAGTAAACGCTCTTTTGAAAATTTGAATTCATTTAGATAGCGCTTTGTATTTGAAGTGCTATGTAAAATTGTTAATTAACATGCGTTAGATATCGCCTAGTCAATGAAGCGTTGTATAAAAGTTCTGAACTTTTTCAGATAACACACAGGCGCTGTTTGCATACATTTTTGGCATAGTCAATTGTGCAATATAATTAGTAAATAGTAATCATTACCTAAAACCCATGCAAGTATAGCTGCTGAAGCTGTCTTCGAAGAATCATGATCATCTACTCCACTCAAGCATATGCCAATAAATTTCTAGCACCACATGGCAACCAAATTGAGTTCCGAAGAACAAGTCCTATCGACGAGTTTTTTTTTTTAAACTCGTAATATTACTATCATTCTAAGGGTATGCTTTCAAATGTATTGAGCCCACAAGCTATATATTCCCTTTTCTCCCGAGTATGGAGTAAAGAGACGTGAATGAATAATGCATCTACTGCTCTATTAATCAAACCATTAAATTTCGCAGCACTGCACCTGAAAGTGAACTACCTGAACTAGCACGTCTACAAACAAGAGAATTGAAAACAAACTTATGTCATTGACATTACCAACAATTTACCAGAGTTGGCACATGCATATATGAGAATTCTAATCCACCAAGAACAATGTAGCCTTCAATAATGCTGGCAGCCAAGTGAAACTTCAAAGTTATTTATTGCAATGGGAAGATGAATTTCCCGGCCCATGATAACACACACACACACATAATAAATACAAAGATTACTGAGTTGGAAATTTACAAAAACAGACACCACTTCACCAACATCTTTAGTTATTTCATATTTAATAGAAAACCATGGCAGAGAAAAGCAAGATAAAGCAAGAAAKGTACATGTCTGCAATGGGATGAAGAAATAGTTTTGACTGTATTAATTGCATTACAAAGAACAGTTTGATGGATATATATGTCCATCAATAGAACAACCTAGAATGTTACACGCGTAGCTACATCATAGGATCACAGATAGGACAAAACAGCTATGGAATGAAGAGGGACCACTCCAACGGGCAGTATATACATTCTTATAATATTGGTTTTGAAGCACATATAAAACACAATTCTCTTAGCAGTACAAGAAGAGCATACCATTACAAAGAAATAACAATACAAGAGAGAGCAACAAAAATTTATAAAATGAGCACACAACATATTTCAATACTTTTTTGTTACTAAAATATTTGAATGTCATTTCCCTTCATCTCTTTGTCAAGTCTGGGAGCTTCATTAATATCCTCGAAATCTGAAATTCTACATATTTGGGATGTATCCACTCCAAACCAATAAAATGGGATATTTCCCCGAGTCTGTGCTCCCAAATATGTTCATCGACATTTCGTAAAAAGTTGTAAAAGAGATTTAAGCGTATTGAAGTAATTAATCATTCGCCCTGGCCACGCTCTTACTCTCGGCCCCCTCCGTTTTTCACTGGTTTCGTGGAATTTCTTAGTGTATTATAAATATGAGGAGTGGTTGATCAGTCATCTTCTCCCCCTCCTTGAGTTGTGGTATTGCCATGCCATTCTCCAATCCCATCTAATGTGGATACACACCTCCTCATAAAGCCATTTTTCTGCCTTGAAGAGACTCAAGCTCTTGGAGCTTTTTCCAATTTTCGTCTTCATGATTGGTAGTTTTAAGCTATTTATACAAATCTCGTAAGTCGTACGGATAAGACAATTTGTCTTCTTCATGTAAAATGTCAAATAATTTCTTGAACCGCATTGTGATCGGTTTTAACATTTGCCGCAGCCTCCGAATGGGAATACAACAATAAAACTAAGATAATAGGTGAGGAATATTCAAACTAACAGATCTATAAACAGCAATGTATTAAAAAATAAAAAGTGTCGAGGCGAGCGAACACTTTCGTTAAGATTCTTGTTGCCCCTTATGCAGTGCTCACGGATCTATGGTAATGAATCTCATAAGATACAACGACAACTGAGTTGAAAGGAACAGTCAATTCATTCACCCCAGAATTGGGCAGACAACCGAGTAAAACTCTAACTGCAAATGTGAGGCAAGGAAAATATGAGATGTTGTGTATTTGTTGAAAGATAATCCTTAAACAAGTAAATCGCAGAAATTTGAGTTTTTGATACAAGTCAAACTCCTAGTCTTACTTCATAAGAAAGACTGGAAGGTTTTAGAAAGGTTCAAAACACAAGGCCCAAGTCCGTCTGGGATAGATCACGAACCGCATGGCGCGAGCCCGAGCCTAGTCTTTACTTCACAAGAAAGACTGAAAGGTTTTGGAAAGGTCCAAAACACAAGGTCCAAGTCCAGCAGGGATACACCACAAACCACGTGGCGCGAGACGAGAGCAGCAAGCCCGAGTCCGCCAGACGTGCGGGCGGATGATGGTGGCGCGCGTGAGTGGACTCTCATCCCCACTCAACTTGTAACCAATGCCCACTACAAAAAAAAAATGTATTTTACTGAGGGGAACACCTAGGTAAATATTCGAGGGCATTATCGACATGAATTATTACCGAAGGTTTATACTTTCCGTAATGCTCCCTTCGGTAAATCTTTCGAAAACACGGCGCCAATATGGGCCGCCATTATCAAGGCTTTTCGTGGGTAAATTTACCGAGGGCATATCGAGGGGTGCAAATTCCCCTCGAAAATTCCCGAGGGGACAAAGTTTACCCTTGGTAAATCCCGAGGGGAGTTTAATACCCTCGAAAAATTTCGAGGGGAAATTACTCCCCTCGGTTTCTTTTTTAAAAAAAAACCAAACAAACAAATAAAATATAATATTATAAAAATAAACCATATCCTATCATTTTAGAAACGTGAGGTGATTTTGACTCAGGTTTCACTAGAAAAATATCACCAAAAATGTACGTATTTACACGTGTCGTGTAATTCAACCAATATTAACCAATATACGATCAATCAACTTGTTAAGTTGGAAATTCAATACAATGATGCATCCTAATTTTTGTGAAGGTGCCACGAGGTGTGTCTCGTTGTTTTAGAATCACGAGAATTGGTAATGGATCGATAAATACTTTTTTTTTATTTAAAAATATCGAGGGTAATTAGTTCCCCTCGAAATTTTCAGAGGGGAGTTTTATTCCCTCGGTATTTTTAATTTAAAAAAATAAAATAACGTAAGAATAAATTATATCCTATCATTTTAAGCACGTGAGGTGATTTTGACCTATTTCACTAGAAAAATATTATCGAGCATGTACGTATTTATACGTGTCGTGTAATTCGATCAACATTAACCAAGACATGATCGATCAACTTGTTAAGTTGAAAACGCAAAGCAACGAAGCGTCGTAATTTTTATGAAGGTGCCACGAGTTGTGCTTCGTTTTTTAGAACCACGAGAATTGGTAATTGATTGGTAAATAGGTTTTTTTTTTTTAATTTAGAAAACAGAAAAAAAAAATATAATAGCGTAAAAATAAACTATATCCTATCATTTTAGGCACGTGGTGTGATTTTGACCCGGGTTTCACTAGAAGAATATCACCGAGCATGTACGTATTTACACTTGTCGTGTAATTCGACCAATATTAACCAAGTTACAATCGATCAACTTGTTAAGTTGGATACGCAAAGCAACGAAGCATCATACTTTTTGTGAAGGTGCCACGATGTGTGTTTCGTTGTTAATTGATCGGTAAATATATTTTTTCTATTTTTTTTGATTTTTTTTAACTTAAAGGGGAGCAAATTCCCCTCGAAATTTTTCGAGGGGAATTTTCTCCCCTCGGGATTTATGAGGAAAAATTTTGCCCTCGGTTCCAGCCCTAAAAATAGCAACGGGTTCGGGTAAAACCCCTGCTTCTTTCATTCTGCACACCAATAAAAAAAAAATCCAACCGCTGCTCGCCTCCGAGTTCCGCCTCCGTCTCACCTCCAAACGAGTCGCCTGCCGCCGCTAGCCTTCTAGACTCTAAGGCGACGATGTCTGCCAAGCGTTGCCGCCGCCACCCTTGTGAAAGTAAATTCTCTCTCCTTTGTTTTATTTATTTCCAATGGTTTTATGAATTAAGTTTTTTTATTTTCAAAAATTATATAAATTAATTACATAATTATTGTATAATTTAGGCATTATTGTATAACTAGGGTTTAATTTAGGGATTTTTGTAATTATAATTAATTTAGATTTTTTTTGTAAAATTAGGGTTTAGTTTAAGGAGTTTTGTATAACTATCATCAATTTAGGGGTTATTTTATAATTAGGGTTTGTTTAAGTAAATTAATAATTATATAATTCTAATTATCGCTATTATTAAATTATATTTGTAACCACAAACACAATTACAGGCTACATAGTAGGGAGGTCAGACTGACCAAAATATTTTGGGAGGTTATGGAGAATGAGCTCCTTCTCGTTGGTGGCAGTTTAAGGCAATCCCTACAGAGATTCGTGCTTTATGGTGAAACATGTTTCAAGTAATTAATATTTTGTGTCTAAATTTAGGGAAAATTCCCATATACTATTAAAACATAAAAGACAATTCCCATATAGTCCAATGACTCTTTTTATTCCCATATAAGCCAAAAACTTCCCATTTAATCAATAAATACATTTAAATTGTCAAAACTAACCCTACACCTAAAACTCTTATACACTAACCCTACCAATCAGAAACCACCTCATCCCAAACTCTGCCCCCTCAGCCCCCGTTTACCATTTCTCCTTCCTCTCTGAAATTGACGACGCCAGAACCCATCTTCATCATCCGCCCGTTTCTCCTTCTCTCCTTTCCAAACGGCCGAAAAAAAATTCCCCAACTCCTCAATTCAGAATCGGCAGTCTTCTCCCTTCTTCTCCGGCCAAAACAGCGCAACAACGACAGCCCAAGGCAGCCGCTCCGGTGATAGCGCCTCGCAGTGGAAACGACACCCCATCCGTTCCTTTCGAAAATTGACGTCGGTGGCTCGGCGGGCTTCCGGTGGTTGCGGCGGCAGCGACCAGTCTCGATAGGGGGGAAGCGGAGATGGGTTTCGGGCCTTGACTTCGGGCTGGTTCTCAGGGGGTCTGTGGTTGGCGGTGGTTCGGTATGGTGATGGTGGTTTTGTGTGGCGGCGATAATGGTGGTGGTCTCGGCCAGCTCCTCAATGTTTAAGAAATTTTGGCATCGGCGGTAAGCTAAACGGCATTGGCGCCTGGGGTACTCTCGCGAGCCTGAAGAAGAAGAACAAGGGGAAAATTACAAGTTGTTTTGATAAGTAGTTTTGTAAGAGTAGTTTGGATAATTACAAACTACTCTGCCGTTTTATAATTACGAACTGTTTAAGTAGTTTGGAATTCTGTGTTATGTATCCTGAATTTGAATTAGTAGTTTGGAATACGTAGTTTAGATTTGAAGATGAATTCTATGTAGTTTGGGTAAGGTAGACCATTAATGTTGAAGTTGGAGTTGATGAAAGTGTATCTTATGAAATTCACTAATGTAGTATAAGATTTCTCAATGTAGTATGTTTATTTTCTATGTAGTTTGGAACTTGACCGATCAATTACATGATATAGTTTTAAAATTTAATCGAGTAGTTCTGAATTTTTCGAGTAGGTTTGAAATTTACACGAATAGCTCTGAATTTTTGAAGAATAGTTTTGAAATTTACACGAGTAATTCTGAATTTACCCGTGTAGTTCTGAATTTACATGAGTAGTTCGTCAATTTACACGAGTAGTTTTGAATTTACATGAGTAGTTCTGAATTTACATGAGTAGTTCGTCAATTTACATGAGTAGTTCTGAATTTACACGAGTATTTTTGAATGTATATGAGTAGTTCTGAATTTTATACGGGTAGTTCTGAATTTTCGAAAAATAAAATAAAACATTTATAAAGGATAATTTAGTACTCTTATATAATTTTTGGATTAAATGGGAAGTTGAGATTTCAATGGGCTATTTGGAAAAAACATTTCACTAATGGTCTATATGGAAATTTTCCCCTAAATTTATTAATTTTTATTGTAACTTGAAAATCATATATTAATTGAATTATAATTATTATTTTATTTTGTTGGAGATTTGTTATGTCTTCTTATTAAATTAAAATTTTTTATTATTACAGATGATTTAAATTTTATATATCATACATTTCAACTAGGGCTTGCAATGTTGAGTGGGATAAGCCCGAAAACAAGAAGATGTCTAAACAGTGCAACATTAATAGGAGGAGCGAGCCTACTGGGCTGGGTACTGGGATATCGAAGCATAGAGGGGGGTCTAGATTCTCGATCGATTATTCTTATGATATCAAAAGTAATTTCTCATAATATTATGTTTATTTCTAATGTTAATTATTTGATAATTTAATTTGGATACCTGAGCGAGAGACAGGTGAGCCAACCACTC
The DNA here is from genome assembly GCA_014905375.1 of Phtheirospermum japonicum. Lineage (NCBI taxonomy): Eukaryota > Viridiplantae > Streptophyta > Magnoliopsida > Lamiales > Orobanchaceae > Phtheirospermum > Phtheirospermum japonicum. The sequence goes on along the minus strand of BMAC01000631.1, from coordinate 203,855 downwards.
CATACCAAGTTTTTGAACATACGCACAAGTAAGACGACGACACGTGGGTCGATACGAGATACAGTAATACTAATGTGATTCTTTTTTTACTTAATTTGTTCTTTGGTTTTAATGTATAACTTACTAACGAGTTGTATTTCAGGAGGAGTACGAGCAACGTATGGATGAGGCACATGCTTCTTCATAGGATTCGAATAACGAGGTTGAGTCTGACCTTGTTTATCTCGTCGTCGTTGGGTCGACTAAGGACTGGCATTACGGCACCGATTGGTTCGGAAAGTTGGTGGATGCTACGAAAGGTTTTAGGGGCAACGATTCTTGCTCCTCCCAGCAGCATATGACTCACATGAGGGACTCGAGGTGCAGCTCCAGACGCGGAGGGAGGAGTTAGAGACCATGAGACGAGCTCAACAAGCGATGGAGCAGTGATACAATGAGTTTGGGCTACTACGTGAGCAGCAACGGCAGGAGCAGCAGTAATTTCAAGCGCAGGTGAATGCAGATGGCCGAGCTGTTAGCTCGCTTACAGTAGTACCCGCCGCAGCCTCCCCCATCATAGGACTTCTTTGTATTGAATGTTTTTATAAATTAAGTAATTTTAAATTTTTAGATATTTATATAATTAGTTCATTTATTTGTCTGTTTATTAATGATTTTTTTTTTAAAATTCTTTAGGGTAATTTAATATAAAAAATAGGGATTAAAAGTAATAATTAAAATAATATTAAAAAAAGGAAAAATTCGAGGGGAACTTCCCTTCGAAAAAATCGAGGGTATAATCCCCTTGGAAAAACCGAGGGCGCTGCCTCTCGATTTTTCTCTTTTTTCTCAAATATTATTTTTTAATCTGAAAAATCGAGGATTTTTTGGCCTTGTTTTTTCCGAGAGAATTTTTCCCTCGGTGTATCCGAGAGTTAATTTACCCACGGTTTTTTAGGGCGATTTTACCCTCGAAAAAATCGAGGGGAAACGCCCTCGATTTTTCCGCGGAAGCCGCCCTCGGTTTCTTTTCGAGGGCCAGTTTCCCCTCAGTTTTTTCGAGGGTAATTAGATTCAATGCCCAACAAATAACCGAAGAAATAAATCTTCGATAATTCCTTAGAAAAAATTACCGAGGGCATATTTTTACCCGAAAAGTTTTACAGTGGAGGATTTTTTCGGGGGGAACTTGCCCTCCATTTTACCATCAGTAAATTGATTAACGAGGGTTTTTTGCTTATTACCGATATTTTTTTCCCTCGATAAGATTCTGTTTTTTTGTAGTGGCCCATTTCACTTCATTTAATAAAACTGTTTAGAAATGGATCTCCTTCCTATGTGGGACTTTCCATTTCGCAAATGGAATTTTACTCTCTTTTCAACTTTCAAATTCACTTCTCAAATATTCGACTTTGGTCATTAATTTCTCACTCATCCACACATGGATTTGTGAAAGTGAATATACCATATTCATTTACCCGCAACGTATATTAAGAATGTGAAACTCGTTTTCGAAAATAATGGACTTTCCATTTTGGAATATTGAGACAAAGTTACCAAAAATAACTTCCCAAATCCCTTTTTCTCCAACAATCCCCCACATGAGTGCAAGTCAATGTATGATGTATCAATTTCCGCTAAATGTTATTACATCTGGTCAGGTAGCTTGTGACTTGGAACCCTCCTCAGTGAAATGCCATCGGATATACCTGTAGCCCAGTTGACAGTTTCATTGAACTATTCCGCTTTCGAGTATACCACGACAATGATACTCACATAACAACATTTACACCACTCCTCAAGTTCTTAACGTTGTGTCCAGTTTGGCCTTGAAACACTCTTGGTATTCTTAAGTTCTCCGGTCGAGGCGGTCACTCCTGTACACTTAAATAGGTGACCTTGTTTATCAGAAGTACCCTGCAATACTCCACCTTAATAGGTATAGATCATTATTAAAAGTTTTAGACTTATTCTTACCACTTTCAGCAGGCATACCACTTAATTATGCTCTCTAGTGATGGGTTAGCTCACGGCTAGGTACTAAGTGTTTAGAACTAAACAGTTTAAAGTTTGGTGGTCCCATTGAATCAAGTTCTTGGGATCTCCAGTCATCATGGTTGGATGTCTACTAAAAACTGTTCTTTAGTTGTGGATTTTACCCCAATTCCCTCTAACAATGAATGGAAATGATCTCATTTTAAACTCTATGGAAACGGATCCGCTATATTTTTCTTTGATTTCACATAATCAACGGAAATTATTACTCTTGAGATCAATTCTCTAACGGTATTGTGTTTCCGATGAATATGTCGTGATTTACTATTATACATTTCACTGTAAACCCTTGCGATAGCAGCTTGATTATCGCATTGTATCATAATCGTTGATATTGGACTCCTCCAACATGGAATATCCTCGAGAAAAGTTTGAAGCCACTCAGCCTCTTCACCAGCTTTATCCATAGCTATGAATTTTGATCCCATGATGGATTGGACTATGCATGTTTGCTTTGTGAACCTCCAAGACACAACACCTCCACCGATGGTAAAAATATACCCACTCGTGGAGCGTGAGTTCTTAGAATCCGATATTCAGTTAGCATCGCATTACCCTTCTAGTACTTCTGGATATCTCGTATAATGCAGCCCATACTCAGCATATACTTCAAGTATCGTAACTCTAGTTGACCCTTTCCAGTGGTTACTATTCGGATTACTCGTGAACCTACTTAGGTTGTTCACTGAATAAGCTAGATCCGGTCTAGTACAATTTGCAAGATACGTGAGACTTCCATTGATCCTAGCATATTCCAATTGAACCACTGGATCACCTTTATTTTTCACCAAACGCAGGTTATCATCAAATGGAGTTTTAGCCATTTCACCTTCAAACGCATTAAACTTTTTCAATACGCTTTCCATAGTGGGACTGAGAAAGAAATACGCCATTTGAGTTCCTTATGATCTTGATCACAATAATCACATGGGCTAAACCCATGTCTTTCATATCAAAGTTGTTTTTCAACATATTCTTTGTACTTGTGAATATATCACGAGAGCTACTTAATATGAACATGCCATCAATATAAAGACAAACAATGACAAAAGAGTTAGGTGTGCTCTTGTTAATGCGAAATCCATTTGACATCATCACAGTGCCAAACTTGAGATGCCATTGCTTCAGTATTTGTTTCAATCCATACAGTGATTTAACAAGTTTACACATCTTGTTCTCTTGACCAGGAACTACAAACCCTTCAGGTTATTTCATATAAATCTCTTCATCAAATTCACTATTAAAAAATGCAGTTTTCACATCTATTTGGTAAATTTCAAGATTGTGCAGTGCAGCAATTGTCAAAATCACCCTAATAGAGGTAATTCTCGTTACAGGTGAATAAGTATCAAAGAAGTCGTATCCTTCTCTTTGTTTAAAGTCTTTGGCTACCAGCCTAGGTTTATACTTATCAATCGAGCCATCGACTTTATACTTTTTTCTTTAGGACCCACTTGCATCCTAGTGACTTATTCCCATAGGGAAGATCAGCCAGCTCTCATGTATGATTCTGCATAATTAGATCAATCTCAGCATTGTTGGCTTCCTTCCACATATGAACATCAGGATTAGACAAGGCTTCTTGAATGGTACGAGGTTCATTATCTAACAAATAGATCATGAAATCCGGACAAACGTTTTAGCAGTCCTAGCCCTCTTACTACGCCTTGGTTCATCATCATCACCATCTTGTGATGCATTTGCAAGAGGTGTTGCTTCATCTTCAGCATCACGAGATCTCTAGTTAGAACTATCACCACTTCCTTTACAAGGATAAATGTGTTCAAAGAATATTGCATTGCTTGATTCAATGGTTGTTCCTTCAGTCACATCAAGTATATCAGACTTGTGTACTAGGAATCTATATGCAGTGCAATTAACGATTAATATGATGCTTTGTTGTTGTTTGAAAATTTTGAGATTCCTTATGTTAGCAATATTGTTCAAAATGTTAGAAGTTTTGATAGTTCTCTTTCCATGAGTACTTCTTGATGACAAGCTTCTAATAAAATTGGTAGTTCTACTAGTATAAATTTTGATGGTAGGGATTTGAGAATTTTTTTGGAAGAAAAAAAAAAGATAAAAAAGAGAAAAAAAAGAATTGGCCGCTTAAGTTACTTCTTCCATTCTAACCTTATCTAGAACTTGAAGTTTTTCTCATAAAAGTTTTAGGATACATGTTGAATTACATCGATCAATTCCAACCGTGATTTGAAATTTGAATAACATTGATCGTTAGGTAAGTTAGAACTTGTTTTTTATTCTTAAAGTAAGGGTACTTGGGCAATACTTCATTACTTCCAACCCGAGTTTCACAAATTCAATAAGGTTGCAAAAGAAAAGGCTGTCTTTTTTGGTTTAGTTATGGACTGTTACAGCTAAACCAAATCAAGAAACGGGGTAAATTCATAATTCTGTACCGTATTGAGCAATTAGCAACATAGTTAAAAACTTACTGGCCACAAATGGCTATTAACAATTTAATGATGATTAATGAATATTGATGAGCGGCTGCTTAGTTTTCAATTGTATTCAATTGTAGGACCTTTTTTTCTATTTTTATAACTCAGTGAATACAGAAAAGTCGAAGAAGCTGTGTACAAAAACACACAAAACGTATTTCACGTTAGGATTCACATCTCAGGACTAAAAGCAACCAAATTCAGGAGCGGCCAAAATTTCATGGTTAAATTACATATAAAAACAAGGACCCTCATCTCATTCTTGGGAAACTTCGTCCATTGGCTCAGAAACAGCTGCTGCATCCTCAGATTTGTCAGCTTTCTTAGCTGCAAACACGTTTTTCATCAGTATATTTCCCACTCACTGGCCTAAAAGGAGTAAACAACATACTAACAACATGAACAAAGAGAACTCAAACTAACCTTTCTTCTTCTTGCCGCCACCTTTCTTCTTTGTCTTGGTGCCCAGAGCTAACCATGCTTTGATCTCTGGGTCGTCAACTGTTTTTGTGGTTTGCAGCTCCTGTAAAGGGTGAGAAGTGATTCGATCGGAACCGTTGGGCATCAGCAGAACGGTAAACTTGATGTGGGCAACAAGGTCACCTGTGGACAAGTAGGGGTTTGACATGAGACAACAAACTTCAGGGGATAATTTGTAATTTTAAAAGATAACCAGGTTTAATGTAATTAGGGTAAACCCCAGGGGTAGTTTTTGAAAGATATGATGTTAAAAAGGTAACTTTTGAGATCATCTAGTTTCTTTACCAGGCTTCTCATGAAGTACAGGATATGGCTGTAAGAGTTCGTGATTCACGCATTCTACTAGACCGAAACGAGCACGCTTCTCTTCAAGAGCCCTGTTGTTAAATTATTATATTTGGCCTAAATGAAAAGATATATCCTAATTTAATAAAGAACTGAAGGCTGCAGCAAAATATAAAACATAACAAACCTCGCAGAAAATGGCATGATAGGGAAATTCTGACTTATCTCACTAAAAATGAACCTAGACGCTTTCATCTTTAGGTGATAATTCTTGTCAACAGCTCTTTTATACACTGTAGTCTGTTTCTCGTCCAACAATTTTGGCTGCAAGTTCCATAGACAATTCCCATTACCATCTCAGAACCACATAATTTATCAACCAAATTGTTGGGTGCAAAAAGTATTAACCAACCTTGCCTTCACCAGTACTTGTAACAATGTCGATGGAGTAGACCTCATTCTCCTCAAATTCTGCTTCATCAACTTTTGTTTCAGGACCCGGCACACTTAGAACAACCTTGTTTCCATCAATCACAAACTGCTTCATTTGATGGCTTAGAACTCCTTCAACAAACTTGCAGTCGTAAGCAGCAGCAACTTTCTGAATGGCTTCTGTGACATCTTTGTTCTGCCATAATTGAGAAAAAAATATTAAAAAAAATGTTAATAATTTAAAACACAATGCAAATCCATGACAACAGAACTTCATATCAAGTATAAATATACCTGATCAACATTTTTCAGGTAATTTTTTATTTTGGCTCAACAAGATAATGAGAATGACAACATTTATCAATCCCAAGTAAGACATGCAAGCCTATATGAATATTGGCAACAGGGAAAAAGAGGAGATCAACAAGGATGGTCACCTCGGCAAAGTTGCCTTTTCGGAAACAGCAAAGATTCTAAAGAAATAAGAAACCCCCTAAAATGACAGACAATATAACACATGAATCTCCATCAGTGTAACTATGACAACTGCATATGAAGTATTAATATACCTTATCAACAAGTCTTAAAATTTATTCGAGAAATCATAGATTTGGTAAGCAATCGACTGTTAATTTGTTATTTTCGCTTAACAAGATAATGAGAATGACAATATTTATCAATCTCAAGTAAGACATGCAAGCCTATATATTGGCAACAGGGAAAAAGAGGAAATCAACAAGGATGATCACCTCGGCAAAGTTGCCTTTTCATTCAAATAAGGAAAACAGCAAGAAAACAACAATTCTAAAGTAACAGAAAAAGAAAACAAGAATCTCTATCAGTGTAACTATGACTATAAAGAACTTCATTGGATGTAAAATCCATAGCTCATTAATGTGATCATCATTTAGAGAATCATACTAGCTTCTAAGCCATACTAGATTCTTCATTTAAGTAGTAGAACAACATATGAATTTTAAAACCAAGTCAGATATTGGCCACCACAGAAAGGTGGCAAGATAAGTGCTTCACCACCCAGAATATGTGTGCTGGCCAATAGCATTATAGGCAACAGGGAAAAAGAGGAGATCAACAAGATTATAATCACCTCGGCAAAGGTGCCTACTTTAAAAAAAAGTAAAAAGTAAGTGACAATCAATACATTATATATTGACTATTTATAGCTTTGAGAAAATTTCGGATCACGAATAATCTATAATCAAAGACAAATAAATAGTATCCCCTATCAGAGTAACTATGACTAAATGTACAGCATCATCTGGATTTCAACCCATAGCTCATACAAAGTGATCATCATATAGGGGAGCAACAACTAATTTGTTAATACACGAATTTGCAAGTGCCTAGATTCTAACAGAAGAAACTCCTATACAAACTTACCAACAAGTTCAAAGACAGAAATGGATTACGCAAAACAGGCAGGGTTAAAAAGTTAAAAGTGAAATACCTTTTTCCCTGGCCTCACTAGCCTCAAGGCAACCTCAGCAGCAGTATTTGCAGCAGCAATAACATCAGCTGCCCTGCCAGTGACAGGTCCTAGCTGAAGTACATGGGTATGAGCAACTACAGCAATAAAGCCATCTATGTGACATCCCATGTCACTGCAAATAAAGAATCACCATTAAATACCAAAGCTGTCTCAGTTACCAAAAAATTACGCATGTGAACACTGAAAAGGTAGACAAAAACTTACATTTTCAAAACATCTCCACCTGTCAACCAAGTACCATCACTGGCCAAAGGCGAAAAATGGCAGACTGTGTTGTTCAATGATATGCAAGTTGGGAACGCAACACCCCTTTCTATCTTCTTCTTCACATTCTTGTACACATTCCCAGTTTGTCTGTAAATCATAAAAAAATTGTGAGCAATTCACAAATCTATTGTCAATATAGATTGAAAAATAGTTTTTCAATGTCTGTATGCCAAGACTTATCAAAGTTAATGACTACTCACTCTCTGATGAATGCATCGCCCTTCTCACAAATGTTAACAATCCTAGCTCCAGGCTTGCATTCCGACAATACCAATTGCAGTGCCTCTGCATAATTTCAACAATGTTTTTAATAAATTCATCAAAATTCAACCAAAAAAAATCTACATCGCCCATTTCAAAATCCAAAATATGTTTTAATTTTATAAATTGTTTTTTTTCAAACTACTTACTGTTAACAATCTCGGCAGCGGTTTTGTATTTCGTGACAACTTCAGGAGAGGTGAGATCCAGCTCCTTCTCCTCTCTCTCCTCATCCGACATTGTTCAAACCTAAAAAAAAAAAAAAAAAAAAATGAATTATCATTTCGTTTACGGGTAAATCAATAAACTTAAATACAAATAACGTCACCAAGGAATTGAAATAAGCGGATCGGAAAAACGCACCTATAGAAAAACTACTTGGCAAAGTTTTGAGATGAAAATGATGGAATTAGGGTTTAGCGAGTGATAGAGGCTGGTATCTATTCGCGAAGTAGTATGAATTAGGGTTTGAGGACGGTAGTTATAGACATGAGCGGTGTGCTTTATATAATGTGATTTTCTTCTAAAGTGATGGGGGGTTAGGGTTTTTGGCCCCCTACCTCCGCCCACCCCAATACCGAAAACGAAAAAATAAATTACTATTTACAAATATTATTAATTAGTGCGATTACCTAAATCCAAAAATGATTCCCTCAATCTCTTGACTGCATTTAAATTAGCCGTTCTATTTTTTAATTAAAATTGAAAAAGTAATTTAGTTTTGGGAAAATTAAAAAAATGTATTGAGACACAGCGTTTCAAGGTCGGGATGCTTTTATCACAGACGTTATGGGTGTTGAATCGGTTATTAACCGGCCGGTTAATTTAACCGGAAAATATCTAACCGTAACCTAACCGGCTGAGAACCGGTTAAGGTTACGGTTAACCGAAAAACCGGCGGTTAACCGCCGGTTTTTAATTTATTTATTTTTTTTTTGTAAATTAATTAGAAATTTAAATAAAATTTGAATAATTGAACTTATATGGATTTAGAATGAGATAAATTAAAATTTAAATTTTCGAAGTAAATATTTTTTATTTATTTTGAAAATATAAATTTAAAAGGACTTGATTTTAATACTAATATTTATAAACAACCAAATTAACAAGATCATGGCATTTATTTTAAAATAACACAACAAATTAACATTACAAATTAAATTATAAGATTTTTTGAAGTAAAAAATTTAAAAAAATATTTTTTTTAAAAAAGGACTTGAATTTAATTCTAATATTAAAAATTAAAATTAAATTTTAACTTGTAATATTAGAATTAAATTGCTTACGTATCCTCGAAAAGGAATCAAAGTCCACGTAGTTCGATTTTTATTTTATTTTTTTAAAAAAGAGAAGTTAAAAAAAGGACTTGAATTTAATTCTAATATTAGAAATTAAAATTAAATTTTAACTTGTAATATTAGAATTAAATTGCCTACGTATCCTCGAAAAGGAATCAAAGTCCACGTAGTTCGATTTTTTTTTTTTTGAAAAAATAAGTTACAAAAAAAAGACTTGAATTTAATTCTAATATTAGAAATTAAAATTAAATTTTAACTTGTAATGTTAGAATTAAATTGCCTACGTATCCTTGAAAAGGAATCAAAGTCCACGTAGTTCAATTTATTTATGTTTTTGAAAAGATAAGTTAAAAAAAAAGGACTTGAATTTTAATTCTAATATTAGAAATTAAAATTAAATTCTAACTTGTATATTAGAACTAAATTGCCTACGTATCCTCGAAAAGGAATCAAAGTGCACGTAATTCTTCTACTTACCTCACTTACATACTTATTTCGTCGTTGTCGTTGCTTTCCGAAGTGGTATCGTAATAGTCGCTCTCTTCACCTTCATCCAATTGCATTTCTTGTTCTCATTTTTCGGCTTTCACCCAATCGTTCATCAACATTTGATTTTCAAGATTTTTGGATATTAAGGTAGACCGACGCTCATCTAACATATAGCCTCCCGTACTGAAGGTCTGTTCAACAGGAACGACAAGGACCTCCTTGGCAATCCTAGAGAGTGTGGGAAAAATACTGGCCACTTTCGACCAAAATTGCACAAGATCGTTAGTAGTACCATCGGGGTTTTTTGGAACCGAAGTCAACTCAAAAGCCCCTAAATAAGTATCTACTTCTATTGACCGACTACCACTAGCCCTTTGCCGTTTTCGTTCAGTATATTCAAGCAATCTCATATATGGGGCTAGAGCTCCTCGAGGGTCGTTGGGTCTTGTAGTAAAAATGACGGGGGAAGGGAAGGGGACACATTAACTTCACTAGAAGATGAAGATTGATTGTAATCATTAACAAGTTGAAATAAAGATCATTGTGCTTGGTGAGCAACACTAATAGGGCTAGGAATTGGAAGTCTACAAGCTTCTAAAAAAGGTGTTAATGCATCGTAATACATTTTAAGTAAGTTTTGAACACCCTCCATCCGATAATTCGGGTCTAAAATTCTTGCAATCAAAAAAACCTCGGGAATGTAATGAAAATATTTGACCCATTTACTCAACATAGTATCGATAAGTTCACCTAATTCAGAGTTATGGTATAAAGCACTACTAACAAGTACTATTTGAATACAATGATTAACAAATATTGAGGAGGTAGGATAATAAACACCGGATAAAGCCACGGTGGCATCGTTAAAAGTTTTTAAAAGGGACATCATATTATAGCAATCATCCCACATATGCGAAAACAAAGCGATATCGACATCTTCATTATTAAAAAATGAACACGATGCATCTCTATATTCATAAGTGTCATTAAGCAATTTATAAGTAGAGTTCCAACGATTTGGCACATTATTTGAAAAAAAATTTGGATGCAATCGATTGGCCTTGCAAGATCTTCGCCATTTTTTATCGTGGCCACGTAGATAATATATAACACTCCTAATCGGTTGAATTTTAGATTTAAAAGAGTTAAACCATCTTGAACACATAAATTTAAAATATGACAAATGCATCTAACATGAAAAGATTTGCCGCCAATAGCGGGTTGACAAGTAACTTTTAACAAATCTAAACTAGCCGTATTAGCGGCGGCATTATCAAATGAAATTGAAAAAATTTTGTTAGTTAAATGATACTCGGACAAAACAGTGGAGATTTTGTTCGAAATATTCACCGCCGTATGTTGGCTATCAAACTTTCTATATGCAATTAAATGTTTTTGCAAGGTTCAAGAATTATCAATCCAATGGCAAGTAATTCCCATATAATTATGATTATGAAAGGAATCCGTCCAAATATCTGAACATATAAAGACACTATGAGGCAAACTATCAAATAGTGAAATCAAATTCAACTTATACTCACTGGCCATTTTTTCAATATCGCGAGTTAATTTATTTCGTGAAATTCTTTGGCTACATGGATTAAATGTACCCCTAGTATAATCTTCATAATGACTACTATGCGCATGATTAAAAGGAAGACTCAAAACGGAAACAAATTTTGCAAGAAATTTCCTATGATTACTTTCGGTATATATTGAAATAAAGTAGAAGAACTCGTACCTTGGCCGCCGGTCCCGCCGACAGCGACAGATGAAGATGAGAAGTTTAGTTGTGTTTGAGAACTACCGGCGCTGTATTTATCGAGATGTTTCTTCTCTATGTAGTATTTGAGCGACCCGTAGCCTCTATTATTTTTAGAACCGAAGGCGTAATTAGACGAGCAATAATTGCATTGCGCTCGACGTTCGCCGTTGATCGTCGTTTTTGTGAAATGCAATCGGAAGATGGGGGAAATAAATTCCCTCGGTTTCGATTGAGGCGGTGGCATATTATCCGCTCCCTCCTCATCTTCACCAAATTGACGGCGTCCGCCGCTTCTTCTTCATCGGAGCTCGGTAATTCCTTTTCAAAATTGGTTTGTTACGAGTCGAAGTTGATTTTATCAACTTCTTCCGCCGTCATCTCATCGGGAACATAATCTCCGGCGACGGCCAAAGATTCTCGTCGAGATTTTCGACCTCGACGAGAAGAGGTTGGAGTGTTGGTATTGACATTACGGGAAGAGCTTGGCATAGTGATATTATAAAAGATAATTAAGTAAAACGAATTAGGAAGGAAGAATAAGAATATTATTGATAATATTATTTCTTGCACAAATTAGAAACTTGACTTCTTTAAACTTGAAAATATAAGAGAAGAAGAAGAATAGTAGAGATGAATTGGTGTGAGGATTGATGTTGGAGAGTGGGGTATTTATAGGTGTCAAAATCTGCAAAAAAAAAAAATTAAAAAAATAGCCGTTGTAAACCGGCGGTTAAACCGCCCAACGGCTATTTTCATTTGAATTTGAGTCGTTGATCTTCAACGGCTAGTTGATCTCAGCCGTTGATTATCAACGGCTATTAACCGCGGCGGTTATACCGCCAGCGAACTTTTTTTTTCTAAATCGGTTAAACGCGACAGTTAAGGTTAACGGTTTGGTTAACCATAACCTAACCGCCGGAAACCAGTTGACGGTTATGATTTTAACCGTGACCGCCGGTCAACGGTTAACCGCCAACCGTTTCAACACCACTAATAGACGTCCCGCTTGGGTTTATTTGGGCAGAAGAAATAATTTTGGGGTCGATTTGAAAAAAAAAAGTTCAATTCGGAATGATGGTGCCAACAGCGTCTCGGCCCAAAATACAAAATTATATATACATTTGAAAGCGGGACGTCATTGTCACTGGCGTCCTAGGTTAATTTGCAAAAAAGAAAAAAGAAATTGAAGACGTGACGCTAGTGGCAACATCGTCCCAAAAATTTCCAAAGCAAAAAAATAAATCATTTATTTAAATTTAGGTTATATTGTATAGTTTAGTTTATGTCAAAATATTAGAGCTTACAACAATCTGAAATAAATAAATAGTTTTGATACAAGTGATGAGATTTGTCACTTGAAACTTTGCAAGCTAGCAAGACTTGTTATTGGTAGATATCACGAGTAAACATTAATATAATGTTGTTTTATTATTTAATATTTTATTTATGTTATCGTGTGTTTGTTGCTCTAATGTGTTATTTATTTTCTTTGGTGTATTACGTTATTTTCATTAGTAAGGTTATTAACTATATGATGCACGGACACTTCATTTTTTACTCCAGGGATGAGTCGGACACTCCGGGGACGCGGACACGCGCCCGACACGCCTCTGACACGTGTCAGATGCGTGTCCTATTTTTTTTCTTTCTTTTTTTTTTATTCTTGACAGGAGACACGGCTTGGACACGGCGTGACATAGGGGACACGTCCCCGACACGTTTTTTCAAAATTTTTATTTTTTTTAATTTTTTTAATATTATTTTTTATTTTATTTGGGGTTTTATAAATTATTGTGAATGAGTTTGTAATTATTTTAGATAATTTATTACAAATAAAAATTATTAAAATTTAATATTTATAGGAAATAAATATATTTATAATTATTTATATTAGTAACGTATTCAAACCGTGTCATGTCCTATATTTTTAAAAATAAGCGTGTCCTCGTGTTCATGTCGTGTCCCGTGTTCGTGTCCGTGTCTGTGCAACTTAGGTTATTAATAATGCTAGTGTAGAAATCCGCGTATTACGCGGGCACAATGAAATAAATACATAATAAATCAAAATTGAAAAAATAATTTTTAAAAATTGGAAATTGAATTGTTCATGCAATAAAGATAATGTTCACTTGAGGTTTTGAAAAAAAAATTATAAACAACATTTGTTGTCTTATTAACAATGTTAACATCGTCTTCGCAACATAAGATTTTTAATCATTTACGACTCTTCACCCAAGGGATGGCGACATAGAGCTAGTCATGGCTAAGAACATGTATTGGTAAGTACAAACCAACACTAGATAGAGTTTGACCTTGACTCTTGTTTATAGTCATTGCGAAACAGACAATAAGTGAAAATTCTCTCTTCTGAAATTTAAACGGGACTCTACTATCCGAAGGACTCAATGCCATACGTGGAATCTAGACCTTCATTCCAATATTAGTTTCTAAAAGAATCTTTGCTTCAATAATGCGTTCTCCAAGTTGGGTAACGTCCAACCTTGTACCATTGCATAATTGCGAAACTTGATCCATGTTTCGAATCAACATACCCGAAACTCCAATCTTCAACTTCAAAACATGATTAGGAATCCCTTAGCACTTTATTGTGTTTAGAAAGTCGACTGAGTACACTTGATATTGTGCTTCTCCATTCACAAATGTCTTGCAAATGGTGTCAGAACTAAGATATACTCTTTCATTCTCTAAAAGAATAGACATCACGTACTTAATAACTGTTCCGACAATGCTATTAGTTGGTACAAGAATAGCTCTTTCTTCAAAGAATGAGTGATTGCCAAAGTTTTCTAAAATAGAAGGACAAGTGATATCGACAATAGAGACAACGTGATCACCTGAGGCGCGAAGAAGTATATCGCCAGGTATATCAATTAATGTTTGACCATCAACTTCGTTACTGATTTTTCCATCACCAATTTTTAGTATCCATTCCGAGAAATCTTTGATTTTTCTTGCAATAGATTTTGACATTGTCTGCCTAACAGTTAGTCTCATATTTTTTGTCAATCGGAGAATTTACTATGTTCCCATAATCTAGATGAACATATACTTGCATAGAAAACATCTTCCCGACTACCCTTTGGCACAACAGGAAGAATCTGGCGAAAGTCTCCACCAAGAACTATAACCTTGTTAGCAAATGGTAAGTTCTTTCTTTCCTCTACTGAAATAAATTTCAAACTTTTATGCAAAGTTTCAAAACATAATATGTGCTTCATCTCAAATGATTAATTTTGCCCTATCCACAAGAGCAGCTAATTCTGTTCCAGGTGTTATTGTACACATGGAGTCTTTTGTTATGGTCAGAGGTATTCCAAATCGAGAATGTGCAGTTCTACCAGCTGGAAGCAAAAGTGCAGCAACACCACTTGAAGCAATATTGAGCACAATGTCACCTTTGGAGCGTAAAGTAGCAGATAATATTCGCCAAATGAAAGTTTTACTAGTACCACCATATCTGTAAACAAAATAAATACCACCTATGTCCTTTGACGTCACTCAATATTTCATAATAGATTGTCTTTTGTTCATCCATTAAAGATGATCATAATTTCTGATGTTCGATTTCCAAAAGACATCTATCAAAATTAAGTTCTTGCTGAATAAGCTTATTATTTCCGTCAGTCATCAAAGAATCATCGGGAAGTGGCATATCAGAGAAATTTTTTTAATAATTTTTCATTACTCTGCAGAATTTTTTCCAATTCAATGAGTGTATAATTTTCAACATATCATCGCTTAGTTGAAGATATCACTACTGCAAAACAGGGTTTTAACGGCGGTTTTTTTTTCCAGTTTTAACGGCGGTTTTTGAACCGCCTTTGTATCGACCGCCGTTAAATTTTACGGCGGTTTTTCAAAATCGCCGTAAAAAAGTAGAATTTAACGGCGGTTCTGGAAGACATTTAACGGCGGTTCTGGAAGACG
>BMAC01000631.1:164516-188050 GCA_014905375.1 Phtheirospermum japonicum | reverse complement strand
CAACATAAAGGAACAAGCAATATATATGATGTCCAGAATAACAAACAATTTTTTGTGAAGCAACGTGTAATCTTGCGAATCCATGGTCTGAGAAGTGAGAACCGGACCGGACAGTCCGGTTCGACCAGGAACCAGTCATCTTATGGGTCCATTTCACCCCTAAAAACCTACAATTGTCTGTCAAAACAACCCGATCAATGAAACAGTGCACAAAAAACCAGGTTGAACCGACTTCCTTTTTTATTATTCTCTAATAATTTAATATGTTTTAAACATAAATTGAAAAAAAGACAGAATTAAATATTCACATGTATCAACTATTTTGTCAACTAATATAATCATTTATATTAATTCAGATTTTCTAAAATATTGGTTTTTGGTGTTTTTATATTTGATTATTAATTAAAGCATTATATAATATTTAAAAATATAAATTAAATACCACCGGTTTAACCACCGTACGACCACTTTCGAACATGTGGACCATTGAACATGTAGCTTCATCGGTTCATTAACCGGCCCGGTTTTCAAAACCTTGGCGAATTCAGAGAAGCATACCTCTAATTTCTGGTATCTAGTGGATTCGAGAATCCATCCACGACTACTTTGCAAGTTTTTCTTTTTTCAAGTGAAAAAGTTCAATTTTATATTGCCAACCAATTAACAAATAAACAGTGACAAGGATATGATAAAAGGAGGTCATCGAGAAATGTTATATGATAAGAGCCATGAAACAGAGTGAACAAAGCTTGGTTGTAGAACAACTCTAACCACAAATCTATGTTTGCAATAAAATGAATATAAATATCTATATATTATTCTCTATAGAGTAAATTAGAAAAATTCTAACCTCCGCACGAAACACATCCAAAGAGAAGCCGTTGAAACAGCTGATGACAGCTTGCTGAATATCTAGTCCAAGGTTGTCCAGAGCCCGCATAGTCGAGAGCAATAGACCTGGTCTACGCGCACAGAACATGTGTATATTCACAGCCCCCCCCTTCTCTCAGCCTTACTTCCACCTATTCACAGTCATAAAATCATCTACTAAACCATAAATAAATAAATAAACAAATAACCCAATTTCGAAAATAAATTGCTAACTTTAGGACTTGAAAACATTGGCATGTTTATCCATTTCAGGCTCAAACAATGAATAGATCATACAATTCACACCAGCATCGGAAAGATTAATTAATCATTTCGAAATAAGAACACACGAAAAAAATGCGTGAACGAAATCTAACCCTAGCAGGCTGGTTTTTAGGGCTGGGCGTTGAGCTGGCACAAAGCTCCTCCTTAACGCGATAAGGCAGAGTCGGAGGAGTTGGTGTCAACGGATGAAAGCTAGTCGTCGGATGCATCATAGACCCAGGTGGCGTTGCTTCAAGTTCATTATGAAGATCATTAATGCGTTGCAAAAGCTCTTTCAAATAATCAATAGCATCCCCGAGTATCGAAGCTCTATCCATCTGCAGAATTAAAAAAAAAAATATTAATAATAATAATAAACTAATAATAACAATAAAAATTCAAACCAGAAATTTCTGAAATATACCTTGCTGATTTTGGGAACAACAGATCTAAGCATATAAAGCCTGTCGTTGAGCTTCTTCCTCCTACGCCTCTCCGCCATTAAATTCTTCGYAGGCATACCTTTCTTCTTCCCCTTCTGATCYCCARCCGTCACGCTGCTGTTAGCGTTGGAGTTATCCCCATTCCCATYCCCAAATTTCTYAGTCAGCTCATCGGAATCGTAATTCATAATCGAAATATCAGCGCCCATATCCTCCACGTCATCCTCATAGCTCCGCTTCCTCTTCTTCTTCCCCAGCTCCATCCCACCTGTATCGTCCAGACTCGTCAAACCCTCGTCGCTTTTCGAGCTGAGAGTCYGCACCAGATTCTGCAGCCCGGAGCTCTGCCGCAAGGCCGCCGCCGCTCGCTTCTGAAAGAGAGTCGGCTGCSCTCYGACCGGYGGCRAAACTTCGAGCGGTCTCAGCATTTTAGGCCTGTTGGGGAATAGGGCGGYGYTGTCGAGGCCTTCGAATCCGAACGCRTTTGAAGCTCCTTCAGACTATTAATAGGCTGAAGACAAAGCAAAATATATTCAAAAACATAGTAACCTAATCGTATTTAGAAACATGAAAACGAACTCGAATTTACCGATCACGAAAGGCTGCTTGTGCGCGGCGGAGTCGGAGATGAGCGTGGAGAACGAAGTAGGAGAACACATCAAAACATATTTTCACTTTTAGCACAAAATACCAATGTCAAAATTACACCTAAAAACCTTCAACCAAGCATATTTTCATTTTCAAACCGATATAGAATAGGAAATTCAGACAACTAACCAAACTTATTTTCAATTTTCATGCAAAACCAATAATCCCCAAAAGTCGGGCAGTCGGAAGTAATGGCCAAAAAGCTTCCAACACTCAAAACTGGAAATTAGAACCGTAAACATATCCAAATGCTCTAATCGTGTAGAGACTACATTTTACCTGTAAATAGCAATAGCCCCCTCGAGTGTTAATTTTTGAGCCAGAACCACCGACCAGAATTCAATCGAGAGTCGCGTCGCGATGAAACCCTTACAGCCGCCACCGATTGCCATCGCCTCGTCTGCCAAACGGAGCAGCACCTGAAAAAGAAAAAGAAAAAACCCGAGTCTCTCCTTTAAAACCATCCGTAGATTAAAAAACACATTAAATAACAAAATTTATAAGAAAAAGGAAACTAAATTCCACACTTAACCTGAAGCTCAATCTTGGGGAATCTCCACATCTCCATCGAGGATCTCCTGCTGCAAATCCTTCGGATCCTTCCCATCCACGGTGCACCCGACGGACACGCACGTGCCGAGAATCTCCTTGACTGTGCCGGTCAACTCCTTAGCCATCGATCGTGGCCTCATCACCTTGGCGATCTCGATCACATCGTCGAGCGAGATATTGCCGTTGTGCTTGATATTCTTCACCTTCTTACGGTCGCGCTCCGGCTCCTTGAGCGCCTTGATGACCGGAGCGGCGGCGGATGGGACGACGGTTACCCTGGCCTGACGGTTTTGGACGGTGAGCTTGACGGTGACGCGAAGGCCCTTCCAGTCCTTGGCTGTCTCCTTGGCGATGTCCTCACCGATCTTCTTCGGGGAGAGACCGAGAGGACCGATCTTAGGGGCGAGGGAACTGGCGGCACCGACCTCTCTGCCAGTGACGCGGACGAAAACATCGACGACCTGTGAGGGATCGAACTTCGGAGGCATGGTGCGGCGGTGTTTGGCTAGGGTTTGGGAGTGTGAGAGACTGGAGAGTAATAAGAAAGAAAAATGGGATTTTTTAGTTTATTGTTTATGTTTATTTTTTATTTAATTTAATTRTTTTTTTGATTTAATATTTAATCCAGATCGTTGGATCAGATACTGATCAACGACCCAAAATTATTGGTTGATAAGGACGAGGATCGGTGACATGGCADCGTACTATTCTACGGCGGTTCCTATGAAACCGCCGTTAATGTCATCTTATTCACGTCGGTTCTCATATAACCGATGTTAATTCTATCGCAATAATTAACGTATTAAATAATTAACGTCGGTTTTTAAGGAACCGCTGTGCATACTTGTTAATTCACGGCGCTTTCTTAAAAACCGCCGTTAATTTAGTTCAGTTTTAACGTCGGTTTTCATAAAACCTCTGTAAAATATACGACTCTACGGCGGTTTTTCCAGAACCGCCGTGGATTAGGCGCCTTTGTATCTACTTTCTGCAGTAGTGTATGGAGGAAGATTGCACCAAAAAACCATGTAAGAAACACATAATAAATTTCTCGTTACATAATAATAATAATAATAATAATAATAAGATGATAAATAAATAATAATTAATTTTTATTAATGGAATAGAAAATACCATTTATTCCAACAACCCTACGTTGTTGTTGTAAGATATCTTTTGCAAGAAGATGCTGTTGGAATTCGTAGAGACGAACACCATGCTCGTGCAACGGAAGTTTAAATTTTTTTTGGATCCAACAGATCCATCCTGTGAACGAATATATTTATACGATAAATAAACGAGATAAAAGCATGAAAACCTTACAGTAAATCCAGGTTCGAGTTCAATACTATGGTATCCACGCGATTAATCTCCGACTGCAAGATCCAACTCCAGTGTATTGCTATCGTGAAGAAAGCTAAAAAATCCCACGAAAGCTCAAGAACTCCCAATACCAAAATTAGGATTTATGTTTTCTTTCATTATCTTTTTATATTGTTTACAACTTATGACTTTATGTTATATTTATACTAGGTACATAAGAGATCTCTAATCCTAAAAGGGTTGGACTGTCCAAGACATGGGCCCAAAACAATTTAGCCCAAGTACCTTTATTAATATAACATAGATAATTAAATTCAAATCCAATTTAATTTAATTAAATAATTTCTATCAAATAGAAATTAATATCATAATTATTAATAATTAAATATTACAATTCTAAATTGAATATTTAATACTTTCTTGATACACTCTTAAATCGGAAACTAATCGCATATAGTGTGACCCTATAGGCCTTTATATATGATATCAATCCAATGATGATCCAAACAAAACTCCTAGACGACTTAGCTGGACGAACTCAATATATAAAGAACATTCACTTGAACTCAGCRAATTATAACCTTTATACAAAGCTTTGGTGAAATTCCTTTCATTCCGAATCACTCAATTAAGCTTAAGATTTATCCAAGTGTCTATCTCAATGGCTTAATCAAATTATCTCATCTTTATTAGTCGACAACTAGACCATACTCAATCACTATATTGAATATGTCTTTTGCATTGGCCAATGACTTTAGTCGACCTAATATAGAGATTATGAGTGATCTCTCTCAAAATTCCAATCGAGTAATAAATTCTTTCTTGGCTCAACTACCACCTTCATTTACATCATGGTGCACTCAACACAAGCCGTATCTACCCCAAAAGGAGTGCAAGCTTTGGTCATGGTCAAAGTACATCACTCAGTAAACAAGGTGCGTATTGACCTCAAGTCAAAGGATTATCACACGCTTTATACACTGATAAGTTTATAGACATACAATAAATAACTTATCAGTAGGGTTTACCAATACTCTCCAAAGTATCCATGTGTCCATCACGAATAACTATTATTCGCAGTTGTGAGACTTACTGCATTCTCTAAAATGTGGTGCAGACCACATGCCGACATATATTATATTATCAATATCTTAATCTTGATAATCGTTAGTCGGGGCTATTTTAAGAGTAATGTTTATCAATGACATCTCACCATATCAATGACAACATTAACTCTACGGGAACATTTATATGAATAATCACAAACAATCAAAATAATAATTCAATAAATGCAATGTCATATATATTACGATATATATAATAATTGTGATCAAGTATAATATCTTTAAATCTGATTGTCTCTAGGACATTCATACTTTCAATCTCCCACTTGGCCTAGATCCAATCACCTATATATCCAATATTCAGGTTTACGAAATGCTCATCATGTTACCCAGAACATGATGGCTTTGAGCACACTCTATTTTAATTTCTCCTTTCTCCACTATCTCCCTGATCAAGTGGTAGCGTCTTAGTACATGCTTGTTACTGTTCGTGGATCACTGTTCTTTGCTAGTGCAATAGCACCAATGTTGTCACAATACAATGATATTGGTGCTAGGAACCACCCCTAATTCCTTAAGAATTTGTTTATCGAGACAGCTTCTTTAGCTGCCTCTTACGCAGCAATGTACTCAGCTTCGTTTTACCGAATCAGCGACAGTAGTTTGCTTGGAACTATTCCAACTCACTACCTTATCATTGAAAATGAAGGCATATCAAATATGACTTAAAGTCATCATGGTCTATTTAGAAACTAGCATCAGTGTATGCAGTAACTGCAAGTTCCTTTTGTCCACCATAGACTAAGAAATATTCTTTAAATCTTCTAAGATACTTAAGAATACTCTTGAATGTTTTCCAGTGTTCTTCCCCAGGATCCTGCTGAAATCTGTCAGTCATGTTAAGTGCATAGGCCACATCTGGCCTTGTGAAAATCATGTCATACATGATGGATCCTATTACTGAAGTGTATGAGGTCCTTTTCATGCGCTCAAGTTCCTTATCAGTTGAAGGACCATCCTTCTTTGATAACTTGATACCATGACTCATTAGAATATATCCTCTGTTGGAATTTTCCATAGAGAATCGTCTTAGCACTCTATCTATGTACATGGATTGTGACGGCCCCAATATTCTATTAGGTCTATCCCGGTAGATCCTAATTCCAAGAATATAACAGGCTTCACCCAAGTCCTTCATCATGAAGGTGCTGGACAACCAATCCTTTACTGATTGCTTGACAAGGGTATCATTTCCAATTATCAATATATCATCAACATATATAA
The DNA here is from genome assembly GCA_014905375.1 of Phtheirospermum japonicum. Classification (NCBI taxonomy): domain Eukaryota; kingdom Viridiplantae; phylum Streptophyta; class Magnoliopsida; order Lamiales; family Orobanchaceae; genus Phtheirospermum; species Phtheirospermum japonicum. The sequence continues at coordinate 181,602 of BMAC01000631.1, read as the reverse complement.
TAATAAAAACAATAATCCCTCCATTGCATTTACTATAAACGCATGGATCTTCTTTATTTCTGACAAAATCAAACGATTTGATTGCTTTGTCAAAACAAATGTTTCAACTTCTAGAGGCTTGTTTAAGTCCATAAATAGACTTTTGTAGCTTGCATACCGCTTTGGGTTTCGATTCAGATGTAAAACCCTCTGGTTGTATCATATACACTTCCTCGGTCAATTCACCATTAAGGAAAGCGGTTTTAACATCCATTTGCCAAATATGGTAATCATAATATGCAACTATAGCAAGTAAAATCCTAATAGACTTGCTTTTCGCAACTGGAGAAAAGGTTTCATCATAGTCAATTCCTTCTCGTTGACTATAACCTTTTGCTACCAACCTAGCCTTGTAGGTTTGTACCTTGCCATTTGCATCGATCTTCTTCTTGAAGACCCATTTGTATCCAATGGGTCTAACCCCAACTGGCAAGTCAACCAAGTTCAAAACTTGATTTGTATACATCGAGTCCATTTCTGATTTCATGGCTTCCAGCCACCTCTTTGAGTCAATGTCTAACATAGCCTCGGTGTAAGTTCTAGGTTCATCATCATCCGGAATTTCCACGTCACCTTGACCCTCTACAAGGAGGTTTAGTCTTTTCGGCCGCCTATGAATCCTAGTAGACTTACGAAGTTGGTTGTCATGCGTTTGAGTGATTTGAGTGTTCTGATCATGAGATGGTTCTTCTATGCTGGACGGTCCAGCATTTTGAGACTCCTCAGAAGTGTCATCAGCATGAACTTCCTGAGGAGGGAGTTATGCAACTATTGCTTGGTCTTCCATTGGTTGCAATGATAAATTTTGCATTACTGCATCAATTCTATCAATGCTCCCACTGGCTAAAGATTGTCCTCTAAGTGACAAATCTTCACCATAGGAATGACCAGAAGCTCCCACTGAATTCTTGTCTAGGTCATTAGACAAGTTTTCAACCTCCATGTCACTTTGTGGTTCTTGAATTTCTTCAAGTTCTACCTTATTTCAACTTCTTTCCTTGTAGACATAGTCTTCCTCAAGGAAAGTCGCTTGCCTGAAAACAATGACCTTATGTTCTCCAGAAAGATATAAATAGTATCCTCGTGTTTCTTTAGGATACCCCACAAAATAACATTTCTCACTTTTAGATTCCAACTTGTCAGTAAGCATCTTCTTTACATATGCAGGGCAACCTCAGGTTCGCATGTGCGTAAGTGATGGCTTCTTGCCATGCCATAACTCATATGGAGTTTTATTTACTGACTTTGATGGAACTCTATTCAAAACATAGATTGAGTTTAGTAAAGCATACCCCCATAGGTATGTCGAAAGATCTGAGAAACTCATCATGGATCTAACCATATCCAATAAGGTTTGATTTCTCCTTTAGGAAACACCATTCATTTGTGGTGTTCCAGGAGGCGTCCATTGCGATTGGACTCCATGAAGTTTTAAGTAATCGAGAAACTCTTTACTCAAGTATTCTCCTCCTCGATCTGATCGAAGAGTCTTAATACTCTTTTAAACTTGTTTCTCAACTTCTAACTTATACTCCTTAAACTTCTCAAAAGCCTCTGACTTGTGCTTCAGAAGATACACATGTCCAAACCTAGAGAAGTCATCAGTAAAAGTAATGAAGTATGAATAACCGCCTCTAGCTTGAGTAGGGAAAGGTCGGCATACATCAGTATGAACCAGCTCAAGCACCTCTTTTGCTCGTATGCCTTTCCTAGAAAATGGCTTGTTGGTCATTTTTCCTTTGAGACAAGATTCGCATTGTTCATAAGACTCAAAATCAAATGGTGTTAACTAGTCTAACTTTCTTAACCTTGCGATTCTTGTTTCATTTATGTGACCAAGCCTACAATGCCATAAATAGGTGGGATTATTCATATTACTTAACTTTATACGTTTGTTTTGCACATTGAAAATTGCACGACTACAGTCAAGAACATATAAACCATTCACAAGTGGAGCATTTCCATAAACAATACCATTATGCGTAAATAAATAATTATTATTAGCAAAATGGAAGGAAACCCCTTCAATGTCTAATATCGGAATGGAAACAATATTCTTCGTAATCGATGGAACAAAATAATAATTATATAAATTTAGTCTATAATCCGAGGGTAAATCTAATTTATAAGTCCCTACACGCTCGGCAGCAACTTTTGCTCCATTTCCCACGCGCAGGCAAACTTCCCCCGATCTAACCATCCTACTGTCACTTAGCCCCTGCAAATTATTACAAATGTGTGAGCCACATCCGGTATCAAATACCCAGCAGTGAGAGTTATTAATAGACTTATTTATCTCAATGAAAAACATACATGAGGAGCCGAAAACATCTAATGTTTTCCACTTCTCACAGTCTCTCTTCCAATGTCCCTTTTATTTGCAATATAAGCACACATCTTTAGTCAATGTTGGCTTCTTACGAGCACCTCCTTTTGGCTTTAAAGTGGTAGGCTTAGGCACAACCTTAGTTTTATTTTTCTGCCTTTTCTTACCTTTCAGGTTAGATTTAGCAGATGTACTCACCATGAGTACAACTTTGCCATTTGAGGTGGAAGACTCATATGTCTTAAGCATGTTATGAAGCTCGGGAAGCTTCGCTTTCGTGTTGTTCATATTATAATTCACAATGAAGTTTTCAAATGAACTAGGAAGCGAATTCATGATCAAGTTGATTGAGACATTTTCAGGTAGGTTCGTTCCAATCGAAGCCAACCTCTCAATCAACCCTATCATCTTCAAGACATGCTCAGACACCTTGCCCCCATCATGAAACTTGCACTTAAAGAGATCTCTTAGCAGCTTATACTGCATAGTTTGAGCTTGCGAGCATAAAGACTCTTCAAATGCTCTAACATTTCGTAAGGGGCCATGTGTTCATGCTGCTTCTGCAATTCTGTTGTCATCGCAGTTAGCATTACACACTGTGCCGAAGTTGCATCATCCTTATGTTCCCATGAATACCCATGTCAAACTTGGCATATTTAGGAGAATTTTTATCATGAATCTCAGGAACAGGTGTGTCCAACACATACTCAATCTTTTCCTGTTTCAGAACTAAACGCAGATTGCACAACCAATCCATAAAGTTTGGTCCAGTCAACTTGTTCGTTTCAACCAAACATTTCAATGATAAATTCGACATCTTAACTAATCTGGAGAAAATAAATAGAGCAGGAATTAAAACTCTAAATCTAATTCATATGATCACAATTATTAACTAATTAACAAGTTCTTTAATAATTAGCTCCCACTATTTTAACATATTCTACGACCCCACGGTTTTTACAGACTCATATCAAATATGATCATAGTGAGCCAAGATCCATATTCATACTATTGCAGCCTCTACTAGGGCTGATGGCCACAATAGCACAACTGGTAGGTGCCCAAACCAATTATAGACAATTATAACTCTTGGTCGATCAAATCTAATTCGATCTTACACCCTTAGTTGATTCCGACGCTAGGGCGACAAGAAAGAACTAAGTGAGTCAACCCCATTACACGATCACAAACATATGCACCTATGAGTGAGCCTTGACCTCGTCGACTGGAGCAAGCACTAGGGTGCAAATACTTATGGACGAAAAAGGTTTCGTACTCACCCAATTATAACGGACAACGCGTTCATCCAAGATGAGACTCATATTTTATTTGGGGAACATTTATCGGGGTTTAACAATTAACAAGATCCAATTGAACAGTAAACAATTATTTTGCGCCGCCTACCCATAATTTATAAGCAAACGGTCCGACAAATATTGGGCGCCGCCTACCCAGAGTTTGTAAGCAAACGGTCCGACAAATACTGGGTGATTTGCATATTTTTGTACATATCTTTGTTACCGTTTTTGCATCACGTTGCGTGTGTTTCGCTTGATTTTGGGTATTTTAGGAGTTGAGTTGGCCGTTTTTTGTTAGTTCTAGGTTTTCTTAGTTTTTGTAATTTTCTTTTCACTCTTTCATTTTCTCTTGGCCATAGGACGTCCAAGCGGGGCCCGCGCTTGTTTGGTACCGTTTTCACTCGACTCGGGATAGTATAGACAGGCAAGGATTCACAGTGAATGAGGTTCGATAAACCGACGGACGTGGAGAGAACGAGGAATCGAGCCGGGTGCAGCAATCTAGTCGACCGACTGGAAGTGCAGTTGATCGACTGCCCTTCTAGTCGATCGACTGAAACTCCAAGATCGACTGGATTCCAGGGAGTTTGGCCGTTTTGGACAGCGCAGTCGATCGACTGCCGACATGACCGATCGACTGCCTGTCGATCGACTGAAAAGCAGATTTTTGCTGCTTCTGGACGATTTTGCCCCTGCGTGAAGGATAAAGCAACCAACGTCATTTCACTCACCTAACAACTTGGAGAAGGACTTTTACACCAGGGAAAGTTCCTTCCAACCATTGAACATTTTTCCTTTTTATTTGATCATTTTAAATTCTAGTAAATTCTAGTTAATTAGTTGGGGTTTTAGCTAGTTGTTAGATCCTTATTAGCAAGCAGCTCAAGCTTAGTTTGGTGTATCTTTTGAAGAATTTCTCAAGTTGATGTAGCCATTGTTGACGATCAAGCTTTCTCTGTCAAGCTTTTGTGGAATCAAGTATTTGGTAGTATTTATCAGAGACGTCTAGAGGAGGCTCGTGAAGCATCACCGGATCCTGCCACCGTTGACGAGAACATGGTCTATCTACAGACCATCGGGGTGTAGAAGGGTCATCGGTTTGGCACAGGATGTTTACAAACTCTTCTGGATTCAAAGAGTTCCAGAGACGGTACCTCCTCTGTACCTGATAGCCGTGTCTTGGAGCTCCAGACGCAAATGGAGGTTTTGAAGAGTTAGGTCGAGAGTCAGCTCGAGGTGAGGCGGCGGGCACATCAGGAGCAGCTCCAGGTGATGCGTGAGGAGCATGCACGTCAGTAGCTCCAGTACGAGGTGACTCTCTTTGACAGGGTGGTGTAGGAAGTCGTCGTAGCGATGGCGCAATATCGACGGTCGTCCTCTAATGCTCCAGTTGATGATGATGATGATGATGATGTGTAGTTGATTTAGGAACAAATAATATTTATGTTTGGTACTTTACTTAGACTTTATAAATTATACGATATAATTTTTAATTAATTATATTATATTTTTAATTTTATTTTTTTGGAAAATGCAAATTAGTTTTCGTATTGGATTATTGATTCGTGAAATAAATACAGGTAAAAAAAAATTGAAATTCAAAAATAAATGTATTTGAAAATGTTGATAGGGCGGACCCGTCAGCATCATTTGAACAATGCTGATGGGTGAAGCATGTCAACAAATGCTGACGGATAAGACTAGTCAGCATTTTTTAAGTTTGCTGACGGGGCCCGTCAGCATATACTGATGGGAATAAGCTACCCGTCAGTATTTGCTGACGGGTATCGGATTATGGCCAAGGTTTTTGCTGACGGGTCAGACCAGTCAGTATGCCGCCAGCAAATGCTGACAGGTAGGTTATGCTGACAAGCGTGACTCGTCAGCAAAACATAATTTTTTGTAGTGTGATGATGGATGTGCACCTCGGTAAAATCCATAAGTATTTTCATTTTCTTTTGTAGTGAGAGCATTGATACTTGGTTTGCTCGAAGTATGTAAGCAAAGGGTTGTGTCAGATTAGACTCAAGGTTCAAACGACTGGCCCTGAATGGGAAAAAATGAAAAAAAAAATAGCATGTCGTACCAATGAAGAGTTTTAAATATATTTCATTCTTCTCGGATCGATACAAAATCTTATTCTAATTCTTGGAGCAAGTAAAATAAAAATAAATTAAATTTTAACCATAATAAATAAAAACTTATGAATACTAAAATCTAAAATGTGACATGATCATAAACACATATAAAATATCAATTGTAAAAAAATTATTCATAACTTCTAATTAGAAACATTTTAGAACAAAAAAATGTATTTGAAGAGTATTCGATAACGTATCAGATATGATACGTGCTTTGTACAGGTCGTGCACACAGATCAACCCGTGCTTCATATGGTGGGGAATTTAGGAGAGAATCAAACATAATAATGCGAAAAAAATCGAGAGCATAATCACGTGCCGGTTACGGGATACTTTATTTGAAAACTTAAGATTTTTGTAATTGTTTGGATTATTTGTGGTGACGAAGTTTTAATTCTTGAATTAAAGAAAGATGTTTTTGATAATATCAGTTATGAAATTAACTATCCAGGGCTATGACTTCTCTGTTAGAACAATTGTTATTATATTGTATTATTTTTAGGTGTATTTTATTATTGTTTTTGAAATTAGTTATTACTGATTTTTGTTCCCACTCAATTCATATTTTAGATCAGCCGAGCCTGGACACTCATAAGCTTGACTTGAACTGTCTCATTTGCAGCCTAATCACACGACAAGAAAGGGCGTAGTAATCGATAAAATGCTTTGGGGAGTTGAAAATAAGCATCGATCTGGAGATTTCCTAATAGGGCAACCTTCCGAACTGCTACTGAATCCATGGGCAGGCAAAAAACAATCTGGCGAATTGAAACATTTTAGTAGCCAAACATATCAATAAAGAATGTGAAGAGGACATAGTGTAAAGCTAGAGTAATTCCCCCTTAAATGGAATGAGATTACAGCGGAGAATATTATAGAGTTAATAAAGTAGAGTAATCTATGGAAAGTAAATAAAAACCATATATAAAAGATATACAATATCAATTACTAATTTTATTTCTAAGGCAAAGACTCAACTGTGACAGTCACACGGGTTTTCTGTCATGTGACGGAGCCCCAAACCCAATAAATCTGCCTAATCCGACCCAATTGGACTGATCAAATCCGGGTCTGAATAGGTATAGAGATCTGTCACATGATAAATGATCCATGTGGCAGTCACACAGGAGACTTGCTCTATTTCTAATACACCTCCCCCCCCCCGCAAGCGAAGCGTGGGATTGAGGGAAACGCAGAGCTTGGACCGGAACATTTCAAACATTGGATGCGAAAGACTCTTCATGAAGATGTCGGCAAGCTGGAGTGAAGAAGGAACAAAACGAGTAATTAGGCGACCATATTCAACAAGTTCTCATACAAAGTGACAGTCGATATCGACTGTACACAAATTCAAATTAGAGGCCCTACATATGAGGCGGTTTAAATTAGGTCTGCCTCGAATAAGATAAACGAGACGATTGTGACATCTAAACTACCTTATATTTATAAAAAAAAATCGTAGGGTGGCGGTTCTTGGCATGAACCGCCTCATATAATAACAACTGAGGCGGTTCTTTAAAAAACCGCCTCTTAGATATTTGTTCGGGCGGCGGTTCATTTATGAACCGCCTCAGAAATGTTGGACCAGGCGGCGATTGACATAGAAAACCGCCTTGTACATTATCGGAGGCGGTTCTCTAACCAAACCGCCTCCAAGAATATAAAATTGGACTGCCGTTTATAACACCACCCCATATTCAAGCTACCATTGACCAACTCAATTGCCAATTCAAAATTCCCTCCTCACCCAATTTCGTCTCACCATCACCCGTCGAACATATTTTAGATGCCCCGTCTTCTTCTAATTTCATCCATCCTACTACTTCATCTTCTCCTAGAATTACCTCTGCAAAATTCGACAAGGGGGGAATTCCCCAAAATTTTAGCCGCGATCCCCTTTTGGGCTTCAATTGTGAAACTCCGGCCGACGCTTCCCCGGTGAATTGAACGCTCCCTTTGCTCTCCCCCTTGATGTTGAAAACACTACAGTTCAAGTGCATCTCTCGATTGAAGAGCAAGAAAAGGCTGCAGCTAACGCCACCGTTCGGGTTGCCGAAATATGCCTAGCTCCGACAAAACCATCGACACCAACCCCTTCTCACTCTCTTCCCTCCCAGAACCCTCCTACAGTTCACGTTCAGGCTATGACCATTTCTCAGAGGTCGATTTCTGGACCGGAAGACTCGACAGCCCCGAACACAACTGTTCTGATAAAATCTTATACCGAAGCAACCTCTCCAAGCCATGCGAGCTCAGTTACTGCCTTAGGCTCAGTCGATAAATCCCTCCCTATCCCGGAAGTTGTTTTCTCCTTGCCGGAACGTTCACAGGCCTCAACGGATTTTAAAAACGCCATTGTTGAAAAATTCTCATTTGGTAAACCAACGAATCAAGTAATCCACACATACCTCTCCAATAAGGGCTTTGCAATATAAAAATTGACCTATATTAATTCTTGACATGTTGTATTGAGTTCTAGTGATGAACGAATGATCTTCGATTTGTAGATGAGGTGGGAAACTTTGATTGATAGTTTTCCGATGAGATATTAAAATGGGCGCCAAATTATGATTTTCAAGAGTGAACCCCGATTGTCCCGGTGTTGGTTAAAATCCTTAATATTCCACTTGAATCCTCTTGAATGGATTGATTTGAGGTCACTCAAGATAATTTCAAATTTGGTTGGAGATTTTTTATCACACCCCCAACCCTCAGACGTAAGGAAGAAAGAACTTATCGATATGAGTGTGACAACTTACATACTTAAAAGCGTAAACACTTTTTCTTATTTACAAAGGAATAAAAGATTACCGCTTATGGTTTAAACAAAAGCTATTTATTTATATAGAGATAAAGAGTTATAAAACTTATTTACAAGCTCCACACTATATTTACAATATTTGTTGAAAGTTAAAACACGCTAAAAGTACCACAAAAGGTATAACAAAACTTCAAAAGAAAGAAAAACGAGCCCATTATCCTGCCCAACAGGTCGTCATCAATGTACAAGGATTCTCAAAACTTCATGCAACTCCAACAACGCAGTCAGCTAGTACTTAGACATTATCAGGCTCACCTACAATGCATAAACTATATGAGCTAAAGCTCAGTAAGAAAAAATCATGCATGTTCGTTGAATGTCATAAATCAATGCAACTCATTCTTGACTTATCATGCTGATGGCGTATGCCATTTCTTAAAATTCTTCTTCTTATTGGGCCCTTGACCTATCTGTAGTGCATCGGAAAGAGCTCAGCATATAATCAATCATTTCGATACCCAGTCCGAATGTCTCACATACCCAAAGTAATGTCTCACATGACACTGGGATCGGAGCTAGTCCGAATGTCTCACATACCCGAAGTAATGTCTCACATGGCACGAGCTCAGTATAACATAAAAGCATGTCGCACATACCCAAGGTAATGTCTCACATGCCTCGATGCACTAACAGTGGTCAAAACTATCTTTTATATTTTAATAAACTTTCTTATATGATCATGGCTCATGTATGCACGTGCACATGCCAATGCATATGCTCAATAAGCAAACATCAATATTATTCATCAAACAACTCATATAATATTCAGATAATACAGACCATAATCACAATCATATAGGCAAAACCAAACAATACTATGTTTATGCATTGTAGTTGCAGATGAATCTCTACTTACCTCAGGTCCAAAGTTTACACTATCTCAAGTCACAGATCAACTTCCACAATATAATCTAATCAAGATAAAATATTAATTAGAATTCAATTTAATACTTCAATTATACAAATTACGAATCACTTTCTAGATAATTCATATGCTTGTATATTCTTAGAAATAAAGGATTGCTTAGTCTAATTACTAATTAGTCGAAATCACAAATACTACTATTGCGGGAAAAATAAACCTTTTTACTAAAATACTTTATCATTACAAAATAATATACTATTTAAAACTCGTAAATAAAATACTAACTCTAATTACCAATAGAGACTAATAATATACTATTTTTAACTACCCATAAATAAAATACTAAATTAATAAAAATAAAGACTAAAGAAATACTAATAGAAAATATACCTTAAAATAGCACCACGTAATATCCCACGATAATACTTTGATAAAACCTCGACACCTCAAGAAAATATATTAAAACAGGGTTTTCTAATTAAAGGAACCTCTAATGACTTTTTGTAATACTATTTCTAGTTATATTTAAAATCATTATGCTGGACGCTATTTATAGAAAAAGAAGGCAAGCATGTTATACTATTCTTTCGATGTGGGATTAAGGACTTTACTTATTACTCTCTCTTTCACCTCATCTCACTTTATGGTTTCTTGTTTACCTCTTTTCCTATCTTTATTTGGTTTCTAAAATCCACATCTCAAAGCCACCAAATATATATCTAAACCTATCTACGTATATTATTACTTAGATATATGTACACCTTTATAGCTTAAGTAGATATGCCATGCATGCATGATTTTGAGGTGGCAAACAACACCCCCTCTTTTGTTATATATATATATTTAATGCATGCAACTCATTTAGCACAACACATAATATGCATGCAAATTATTAGCACAAACACACACACACGTGTCTATATAACATATAAGAGAGTCTACAAATTTATTTATTTTATTCAAATGCACATATAGATAATTATATTTTATATTATTATTTTCATATGTAAACATACACATATAAATATATATATCGTTCCTTTGTTAAGTGTAATAAATTATATAGTCTATTTGAAAAGATGCAAATAATTCATATTATCCTATAAATTTTAAATAGATAACTCATAGTATTAAATTTAACAAAATATATAGCTTGAAACTTGGGGTTTACTTGTATTCTACTATTATTTCGTATAACTTAACATTAATAGTAAATTGGTATCTTATTATTTTGTTCCAAAGAAATATTAATCACTTTGTTATAACTCTTATTAGCTCTACTTTAGGGACTCTTTAGAAGTTTACTAACTAAACATATAATATTGAAGTCAAATTAAATTTAAAAATCATATAAATTATCTAAATAATATACCATGCATGAATCTTATTGGCCAAATAGTAATGTGAAAGTTTGGGGTATTACATCCTCCCCTCCTTATAAAAATTTTGTCCCCAAAATTTAGTTACCTGAAAAGTTCTGGGTACTTAGCCCTCATTTCGTCCTCTCTTTCCCACGTTGCTTCTTCTATTGACTGGTTTCTCCATAGCACTTTTACCAATGGAATTTCTTTATTCCCAAGTTGTTTTACCTCTCGTAATAAGATTTGTATAGGTAACTCCTTATAGCTTAAGTCTTCTTTCAGCTCTATAGGGTCGCTCTTCAAAATATGGGATGGGTTTGCAACATACTTCTTCAGCACAGATACATGAAAAACATTATGTATTTGTGACATTGAATTAGGTAAGTTGAGTCTATAGGCAACATCCCCAATTCTCTCTATGATGGGAAATGGACCAATGTATCTTGGATTAAGCTTCCCTCTCTTGCCAAATCGTATAACACCTTTCATTGGATCTATCTTTATAAATACTTGATCACCTATTGTAAACTCCAGTGGCCTTCTTCTTTTGATTGCATAGCTCTTTTGTCGACTTTGGGCAGTTTTCATTCTTTCTCGTATCAGTGAAACAGTTTCTGCCATTTCTCGGATCATGTCTGGACCTAGGAGTTTTCTCTCACCGACTTCGTCCCAATGTACTGGAGATCGGCATTTTCGACCGTATAAAGCTTCATAAGGCGCCATCCCTATAATAGATTGATGACTATTATTGTAAGAGAATTCTATTAGTGGCAAAAACTTGCTCCATTGTCCTTGAAAATCCAAAACACAAGCCCTAAGCATATCTTCTAATGTTTGTATCGTTCGTTCTGATTGTCCATCGGTTTGAGGATGATATGCAGTACTGAACGATAACTTGGTCCCCAACGCCTTGTGCAAACTTTTCCAGAAAGTGGATGAAAATCTTGAATCTCTATCTGAAACGATGGATAATGGTACTCCGTGAAGTCTGACTATCTCCTGTATGTAAATCTGAGCATAACGATCCATCGAATAGGTAGAGCAAATAGGTAGAAAATGAGCAGATTTAGTTAATCGATCTATAATAACCCATATTTCTTCGTGGCCTTTAATCGTCCTTGGTAATCCCGTCACAAAATCCATAGTGATATTTTCCCATTTCCATTCTGGTATAAACAAAGGTTGCAGTGTTCCCGCCGGTCTTTGATGTTCTGCTTTTATCTGTTGGCATGTCAAGCACTGCTCTACATATTGGGAGATATCTCTTTTCATACCTGGCCACCAGTTATGCATCTTCAAGTCTTTATACATCTTAGTAGATCCTGGATGTATAGAATACGGTGCTGAATGAGCTTCTGTCATGAGATATTCGCGAACACTCCCCACTTTTGGCACACATAACCGGCCTTTGAATTGAAGTGCACCATCTTTTGATAGTTGGAAGTCAGATGTTGTCCCTTGAGCAACTTCCTTCTTGACTTTGACTAGATATTCATCAGCATGTTGTCCCTTCTGGATTCTATCGATTAGGGCAGGTCGAAGAGTCAAAGCTGCTAGTTTTGCCTCCACTAATCCTTGTTGGATCACCTCAACATTCATCTTATATAAGTCAAGCAACTCTCTCTTTAGAATTGACGTATTTACTGCATTTTGTTGCATTGACTTTCTACTTAATGCATCAGCTACAACATTGGCCTTGCCTGGATGGTAGTTGATCACGCAATCGTAATCCTTCACAAGTTCCAACCACTTTCGTTGTCTCATATTGAGCTCCTTTTGCGTGAAAAGGTATTTCAAACTCTTGTGATCGGTGTAAATCTCACAACGTTCTCCATATAGATAATGTCTCCAAATCTTAAGCGCAAACACTACTGCTGCAAGCTCTAAATCATGTGTAGGGTAGTTCTTTTCATAATCCTTCAATTGGCTAGATGCATATGCTATTACCCTCCACTCTGCATCAGCACACAACCCAAACCATTCTTAGACGCATCACTGTAGACTACAAAACCTCCTGTACCTGATGGGATTGATATGATAGGTGCCGATGTTAATCTCATTTTCAGTTCTTGAAAGCTTTGTTCGCATGCTTCTGTCCACTTAAAAGCCACACTCTTTCTAGTTAATTGCGTTAATGGCAAAGCAATTTTTGAAAATCCTTCAACGAATCTACGATAATATATATATCTTGATAAACCAATAAAACTCCGTACTTCTGAAGGGTTTTTAGGTCGAGGCCAATTGTTAACTGCTTCTACTTTACTTGGGTCGACTGAGATTCCTACCCCAGATATAACATGTCCCAAAAATACCACCTTATCCAACCAAAACTCACATTTCTTAAATTTAGCATAAAGTTGCTTCACCTTTAATACTTCTAGCACTTTCCTCAAGTGTGTATCATGATCCTCTTCATTTTTAGAAAATATAAGAATATCATCAATAAACACTATAACAAATTTATCCAAAAAATCTTTGAATACCCTATTCATCAGATCCATGAATGCTGCTGGAGCATTTGTCAGGCCGAATGGCATGACTAGAAACTCATAGTGCCTATATCGTGTACTGAACGCCGTCTTAGGAATGTCTTCTTCTTTAATCTTTAGTTGATGATAACCCGAACGCAAGTCAATCTTAGAAAATACTGTCGCACCTCGAAGTTGGTCGAATAAATTATCAATCCTAGGTAATGGGTATTTGTTCTTGATAGTAACTTTATTCAGGTCTCGGTAATCTATGCACATTCTTAGTGTACCATCTTTCTTACGAACAAACAAGATAGGCGCACCCCATGGTGAAAAGCTGGGCTTAATGAAACCTTTATCTATCAACTCTTGTAATTGTATTTTCAACTCTTTCAACTCAGCTGGTGCCATCCTATATGGGGATTTAGATATTGGGGCTGTTCCAGGCTGTAAGTTAATTACAAACTCTATCTCACGATAGGGTGGTAATCCTGGTAAATCATCGGGAAATACTTCAGGGTACTCTTTAATGATTGGCACCTCGCATATGTTGAGACAATATTGTTGTTCAATACTCCTAAAACTTATCAAATATCCTTCACAACCGTTATTTAATAATCTTTGTGCTTTCATTGCCGAAATTATTGGAAATCTAAATTTCTTACTAACCAATAAAGGAAAAAGATTCTTCCCCAGGTGGTTCAAATGTCATAACCTTTTTCTTGCAATCAATAGTAGCATGATACTTTGATTTCCAGTCCATACCCAAAATTATATCATAACCACTCATGTCTAACATAATCAGATCGACATAGAGTTCTCTTCCTTCAATAGGAATACAACATGCTCGTAAAACCTGATTAGTTAATTTTGAATCTCCAGAGGGCATTACCACATTATAACTTATCTCGGTTTTATCTGGTACCCTACCAAGTCTCATCACATACTCAATGGATGCAAATGAATGTGTAGCTCCATAATCAAACAATGCAAATGTGGGAACACCAAACACAGCTAGATTACCTGTAACAACAGATGGGTCCACTTCAGCATCATCACGAGTTATGGCAAACCCTGGAAGGTGCTCTTTCTTGGGTATTGGGCTTTGGCTTATTTGGGCACACAGTAGCTATGTGGCCAGGCTGTCCACATGCAAAACATACTCAAGAACCCCGAAGACAAGCTCCACTGTGTTGCTTTCCACATTTAGTACAAGTAAGTAGTTGTACTGGTGCTTTGCCCTGATCGATCCTCATACGTTTGCTTGGATATTCTTGTTCTTGACCCCGTCGCTGCTGAAATTTATATCCTGGGCCTTGGAATTGAGGCGGCCTCTTCTTTTCAGCTTCATTCCAGCGTTATCCCTGCCTTTGTGTGATTTGACGCCGAACCTCCTGTGCATACCTTATTTTCAGCTCAACTTGTTCTGCAACCAATGCTCTTTCAGCAACTAGTGAATATGTTGCCCCTTGAGTTCCAGCCATACTCACATCTCGATAAATCTCAGGCCTCAGGCCTTCAAGGAATCGTTCTATCTTCAACGCATCAGTGCTGACCATATGCTCTGCGAACCTTGATAATTGCTCGAACTTATGAATGTAGTCTATGACTGTCATGCCTCCTTGCCTCAATTGTATGAACTCATTCATCTTCATTACACGTGCAGGAGTTATGAAATATTTGTTCCTAAAATGTTCCTTGAATCTCTCCCAAGTCATGGTAGTGGCATTTTCAATACTTTTCATCGTATCCCACCAGTGTCCTGCACTACCACGTAACATAAACGAAGCGCAAAGTACTTTTTCTTCTTCAGGGACTCTATTATATTGGAACATATTATCTAAGGTTCTAAGCCAATCTTCTGCAACCACGGGATCTACTGCATCCTCAAAGATAGGTGGGTTTAGTTTTCGAAATCTCTCGCCCACTATCTCAATTTGTCCTACTTGAGGTTGTGGTTGATTCATTTCATCCCTAGGTTGGCCACGTGCATCCCTCTGCTGGATGAGTTCTTGAATTTGTTGTAATTGTCGTTCCACCAGCTCAGCCAGACGGTTAATAATAGCATCGCGATCATCACGAGGATTTGATGTCTCTTCAGCTTCCCTCCTACTTCCTCCACTACTATTCCCACCTCTCGTCCTCATCATAGTTATAGTATCTAATCAACAAAACCTAACCCACATGGCCAATATAATTCATGATTTATATAATAAGTTACAACCAAAAAAAAATTAACTTACTAGCATTGTCGTGTTCCATAAGCTTTGAGTTCATTATACATGGACAATTTACAGGACACAAATCTGGGCTCTGATACCACTCTATCACACCCCCACCCCTCAGACGTAAGGAAGAAAGAACTTATCGATATGAGTGTGACAACTTACATACTTAAAAGCATAAACAATTTTTTTTATTTACAAAAATATAAAAGATTACCGCTTTTGGTTTAAACAAAAATTATTTATTTATATAGAGATAAAGAGTTATAGAACTTATTTACAAGCTCCACACTATATTTACAATATTTGTTGAAAGTTCAAACACGCTAAAAGTACCCCAAAAGGTATAACTAAACTTCAAAAGAAACAAAAACGAGCCCATTATCCTGCCCAACAGGTCGTCATCCATGTACAAGGATTCTCAAAACTTCATGGAACTCCAACAACGCAGTCAGCTAGTACTCAGACATTATAAGGCTCACCTAAAATGCATAAACTACATGAGCTAAAGCTCAGTAAGCAGAAATCATGCATGTTCGTTGAATGTCATAAATAAATGCAACTCATTCTTGACTTATCATGCTGATGGCGTAAGCCATTTCTTAAAATTCTTCTTCTTATTGGGCCCTTGACCTACCTGTAGTGCATCGGAAAGAGCTCAGCATATAATCAATCATTTCGATACCCAATCCGAATGTCTCACATACTCAAAGTAATGTCTCACATGGCACTGGGATCGGAGTCAGTTCGAATGTCTCACATACCCGAAGTAATGTCTCACATGGAACGGGCTCAGTATAACATAAAGGCATGTCCCACATACCCAAGGTAATGTCTCACATGCCTCGATGCACTAACAGTGGTCAAAACTATCTTTTATATTTTAATAAACTTTCTTATATGATCATGGCAAAGAAATACTAATAGAAAATATACCTTAAAATAGCACCACGTAATATCCCACGATAATACTTTGATAAAACCTCGACACCTCAAGAAAATATATTAAAACAGGGTTTTCTAATTAAAGGAACCTCTAATGACTTTTTGTAATACTATTTCTAGTTATATTTAAAATCATTATGCTGGACGCTATTTATAGAAAAAGAAGGCAAGCATGTTATACTATTCTTTCGATGTGGGATTAAGGACTTTACTTATTACTCTCTCTTTCACCTCATCTCACTTTATGGTTTCTTGTTTACCTCTTTTCCTATCTTTATTTGGTTTCTAAAATCCACATCTCAAAGCCACCAAATATATATCTAAACCTATCTACGTATATTATTACTTAGATATATGTACACCTTTATAGCTTAAGTAGATATGCATGCATGCATGATTTTGAGGTGGCAAAACAACACCCCCTCTTTTGTTATATATATATATTTAATGCATGCAACTCATTTAGCACAACACATATATGCATGCAAATTATTAGCACAAACACACACACACGTGTCTATATACATATAAGAGAGTCTACAAATTTATTTATTTTATTCAAATGCACATATAGATAATTATATTTTATATTATTAT
>BMAC01000631.1:149356-163341 GCA_014905375.1 Phtheirospermum japonicum | reverse complement strand
TCATGTATGCACGTGCACATGCCAATACATTTTCATATGTAAACATACACATATAAATATATATATCGTTCCTTTGTTAAGTGTAATAAATTATATAGTCTATTTGAAAAGATGCAAATAATTCACATTATTCTATAAATTTTAAATAGATAACTCATAGTATTAAATTTAACAAAATATATAGCTTGAAACTTGGGATTTACCTGTATTCTACTATTATTTCGTATAACTTAACATTAATAGTAAATTGGTATCTTATTATTTTATCCAAAAAAAATATTAATCACTTTGTTATAACTCTTATTAGCTATACTTTAGGGACTCTTTAGAAGTTTACTAACTAAACATATAATGAAATCAAATTAAATTTAAAAAACATATAAATTATCTAAATAATACACCATGCATGAATCTTATTGGCCAAATAGTAATGTGAAAGTTTGGGGTATTACATTTTTTAAAAACGGATGGGCCGACTTAAAAAAAAACTCGTGGTGATTTTTTTCCCTTACCATTTACTTGCAGTTGTCCTAAATGTTAATTGAAAAGGGAAATTAGGAAATTTAATAATGACCCTGTCTGAAACTGTACAGGCTGATTACATTCTTGGCAAGAATCCAAAATCGATAAGCTATTTGGTGGGCTATGGATAAAACTACCCGATCCATGTTCATCATATGGGTGCTTCTATTACATCCATTTCTCTTCTCCAATCATCTGTTGGATGTGTTGAGGTATTTGAGACTTGGTACAAAAGGTCACTGGCCAATCCGAACATTATACATGGAGCGCTTGTTGGAGGCCCAAATGCTAACGACGAATTTTTGGATGATCAGTCTAATTACGAACAAACCGAGACGATGTTAACCGGCACTACCCCTCTAATAGGACTTTTCTCCAGATTGCACAGCCAGCCTGAAAGTTCTGAAGGTAAATTAAATAAAACTGCCCTGTTAATTTTTTTAAAAGATAATTAGTTGATTCTTGGATGATTAACTATCTAAATACATCACTTTGTATATACATATATATAGTTGTCTGATTGGTAGTGTACCTTATTTTCAGCTTTCTATGGTCATTGATCGCCAAAACCTTCTGGTCATTACCACAAACCACAAGGTTTTATACTCTATTTTATTAATTAAGTTTTTTTTTTTAATTTCATGCATGTTTAAATTTGCATTATCAAGCTATGATCCATCCAACTGATCCTGCAGAAGCCAATAACCAAAGTTTATGTGCTGAGTTTTGGACTCGTAAAGAAGTTTGATAAAAACAAACATTAAACAAATTATAGTTTCCAATTATGTGCTATACTATATGGGTTTTTTTCGTAAGATATTGTACACCCAATCACTAAACCCCAATGTTCAACAATTAATATCTGGAGTGTCCATCTACTTAACACCAGTAATTTTAAAACATTGAAACCGTAACCAAACATTGTATATTCTTGAGTTTTGAAAATTCATATCTGTTGAATGCAACTTTGACTAAAAGTCAATCTGTGACAAATTGAGTGATTTTAACTGATGTTGATCTATTTTAACACTCAACTGACTGTATCCTTACAAATGACCTGTGAGTTTTAAACGCTTTAAATAATTAATGATTTCTTGAAAGTTTTCTAGTTGTGAAGGGATCTCATGCACATAGTGTTTATCTGTGTTTTTCTTTTTTAACATGAGAAAAGGAATTAACAATCCAACTACTCCATGACATCCTCGGTGTTCCAATAAATTTTGGAATTTTTCATTAGGTTATATGTAATGCTTGATGGCTGTGATTGCTGACTGTAAAATGTACTTTTTAGTAGTCTTAAAAATGAAACACAAGTGCAAATTTTCCATTTTAAACTAATTTATGAACTTCTCATCTGGATTTTAAACAGGAAACTAAGCACATGCAATATGTATGGTGTTGCAGTTTATACACAACCTTCTTGTGATAGTTTATCTATCAGTTAATCATTACACAGTCAATTCATATAAGCTTTTGATCTAAGTAGCTATGCTTCTTGGTGAAACTCAAGTAACCTTATGGAATTCAGATTTTAGGTAGGCAAATGGCGGATATTAGTAAATTTTAGTTATTTATATTCATTTTTCAGGGTAATAAGACAACATCAGCTCTATTAGTAGCAGTGGTAGAGCCGTATCAAATTCTGGAAACGACAGCTCATTATCCTCCAGTTTTCGTGGAACAAGCCCAACTAGCACCTTGACATCAGCATATGAAGATGCTGAGTCTGGTACTGGTCTCTCTCCCTCCCTCTCTCTCTCTCTCTCTCTCTCTCTCTCTCTCTCTCTGTGTGTGTGTGTGTGTGTGTCATTTGTTTTTTAAATAGTAATTTGTAAACATACAATTGTATTTTGAAATAACTTGCCTCATGTTACTCCCAGAGGGTAATCAGCAAGCAAGCTCCAGATTTAATTCATATCCAGATTCTCCATTGACTGAAGATAGTCATTCTGCCCAATCAAGCTCTTATACAAACCATCATAATCCAGGTATCTAATTTCAACTTTCTCATCCTTATTTTTGGTATGATCCTAATGGCAATGACTCGCAGTTAGCAAATCAGAAGCTGTTTTAATGATTTTTTTTGTTTGTTTGAAGGAAATCAGAATGTTTCGGCCCAGAATTTTGTGTCACTTTTGTGGGGTCATAGAGATGGAGAGCTTGGTGGTGGCAGTCTTATATCTGGGGTTCAGGAGACGGGGGCATTGGGATCATGTCAAGAATTTCTTGGAAACCCTACCACTGGTATAATTGTATATTACAATAATCATACTCATTCAATTGCCGTATGTTTTCTTAATAGGAGAGTCTGCTTACAAACATGATGTTGGTTGTTCCTTGCCTGTCCATGCCAAATGGCCATTTTACACATATCCTGAACAGGAAGAGCAGTCAGGGCAAATGAACATTCAGATGCTTCTCTCCAATGCAGAAACTAGAAATGCAATAAGCCAAAATCTGGAGAATGGTCTGAAAGCTGTAGGAAATGAAAATTACTCGTTCCTTTTCAAAAGGCTTCTGGGTAACTTGTAAACAGGGGAAAGCTTGAAGAAAGTTGATAGCTTCTCCCGTTGGATTGCTAAAGAATTTGGAGAAGCTGATGATTTAGATATGCAGTCGAGTAATGAAATTTCATGGAGTATGATGGGAAGGGAAGGGAGTATGATTGCAATATGTCAGCTCAATTGCAAGTGGATACACACACAATGAATCCTTCTATTTCCTTGGACCAGCATTTTAGTATTACAGATTTCTTGCCTAACAGTGCTTACTCAAACCTGGAGACTATGGTACTTTGATGCGTTAAATGTGAATTAGGGTGCGATTACTTTTATTTTGGTTTGAGAATAGTGATTTTTTTTCCTTGAAAAAAGGATGAATAATTTTGAGTGTGAGAATGGAAATATAATTACTTAAGTTGATTTGATATAAAAATAGTTAAATAATGATTGTATATGATTGCCAGTTAGAGATACGTGAGTGGGGGAATCTGTATTATTGGTCAGTGATTGGATGATTTTTATTTTAAAATTGATTTAAAGTGATTGGTGGGAGAAAAAGGTAAAAGTGGGTGAATAGTGTAGTTTTGATTTAATATTATTAGTGATCTATATAATTTGATTGATTGATTGATTAATATTAGTATTGGTATTGGTAAAAGATCTAAAGGAAAGAAACAAGATTTTTTTAATGGGAGTTTGAGGCGGTTCTGATAAATAACCGCCTCTGACAGGATGATAATTGAGGCGGTTCGTATAAAGTAACCGCCTCCTTTTATGAATTATGGGGCGGTTCAAAGACAACTATAAAGCCTATAAGCGGCAGTTTTATATAAGAACCGCCGCCCGCGGCGGTTTGAACCGCCGCCCGGTTAATGTTACATATTTGCGGCACCTTGATTAGAGGCGGTTCAAAACCGCCTCTAATCGCTGTTTTTCCACTAGTGGATATCAATGTGTTTAGCGTGCTTGTGGGAGACAGGATTTTGAGTCAGAAACAAAGCACTCTTGTTGTCACTTAGGCATACTGGAGGTGAAGCTGGAGAAGCATGAAGATCTTGAAGGAGGTGGGAGACCCACACAAGCTCCGAAGCAGTATTAGCAAGAGCCCTGTACTCAGATTCGCAGCTGGAGCGAGAAATGGTCAGTTGTTTCTTCGCACTCCAGGAAATAAGATCAGGACCAAGGATAATAGAATAACCAATGTAGAGCGTCGAGTGTCAATGCAGCGAGCTCAATCAGCATCGAAATATCCAAGAATGGCGGACTGACCAGGTGAGAAAGATAACCCAAAGCCGAGAGTGCCTTTAACGTACTGAAGGATACATTTAACGGCTTGAAAATACTCAGTAGTAGGCTGTTGTTGAAACTGACTGACAATATTCACATAGTAAGCGATGTTAGGACGTGTGATGGTCAAATACTGAAGAGCACCAACCCGTGATCTATATAAAGTGGGATCAGGAAACTCAACTCCAGCAACCGTGAAAGTTGCGCTAAGAGCAAGAGGAGTGGAGACGGGCTTGGAATCAAGCAAATTAGCACGAAGGAGAATATCACGTGCATACTTGGACTGGCTCAGGAAAAGACCCGAGGAAGGATAAGAGACCTCCAGGCCAAGGAAATACCCTAAGAGACCAAGATCTTTAATGGAAAATTCAGTGCGCAGGCGGGACAACAGAGCTGAAAGTGCTGTATTGTCATTGCCTGTGACAATTATGTCATCGACATATATCAGCAGGTAGATGAGCACAGACTTTTGATGGAAGACAAATAAGGATGTGTCAGCAGCACTGTAAAGGAAACCAAGTGTCAACAGAAAATTGCGAAAGCGTTGATACCAGGCTAGAGGAGCCTGACAAAGACCGTAGAGAGCCTTTGTAAGGTGACATACGTGATTCAGATACAAAGGGTTAATGAAACTAGGCGGTTTCTCCATGAAGACTGGTTTAGATAGATAGCCGTTGAGAAAGGCATTTTTCACATCAAGTTGATGTAGTGGCCAGGAACGCATGACGACAAGGGATAGCATAAAGCGGACCGTGGAATCTTTTATGACAGGGCTAAAAGTATGAGTGAAGTCGAACCCAGGAAGTTGGCTAAAAGCCTGAGCAACGAGACGGGCTTTGTACCTATCAACAGAACCATTTGCCAAGAACTTTGTTCGGTAGACCCACTTTGATCCAACCACGTTGAAATTAGAGGGTCTCGGTACTAGATCCCAAATGTGGTTAACTCGAAAGGTGTCCATTTCTTCATTCATTGCATTGACTGAGTGAGGGCTCTTAAGAGCAGATTCGATTCCCCGAGGCTCAGAGATGGCAGTGAGAGCCGAATAAAGATTATTAGAATCAACAAGTGCGATATCGGCAGGATAACGAGGCTTAAATATGCGTGACTGAGCCCGCATTGGCACAGGGTGAGTGCGGATAGGTGGAGCAACATTTTCCTGTGGGGGTGAGAGGAGCGGATCATCATGAGCTGTCGGTGTAATAGGAGGCGCATGTGGGAGCTCAGGTGGGAAAACATGACACGGTCGAGATGGCGAGGGACTTGGCGGTGGTGACGGAGCCAAGACTGATGTGGCGATAGTAGGGATCGGAAGTGAGCTATCAAAATTCAGATATCTCCAGTCGAGAAACAGATGTGGACGAGCTGTGTTTAGTGAAGGGAAGACATGATTAGTCAAACTTGGCATGGCGAGTGATGTATACTCGTGTGGATGCAGGATCCAGACATCGAAAACCTTTATGACTCGTGCTATATCCAATAAAAATACACGGTGAACTGTGCGACTCAAATTTAGTCCTGGCATAGTCACGGAGACAAGGATAAACACGACACCCGAAGACATGAAATGAGTCATAAGAAGGAGTTCGTCCATAGACAACCTCAAATGGTGACTTTTAGCCAGGAAGTAAAGTAGGAAGGCGATTAATAGTGTAGACTGATGTACTAAATGCCTCCACCTAGAAATGCAAGGGAACAGATGAATGAAAAAGCAGTGCAAGTCCCATCTCAGTTAATGTCTGTGCTTACGTTCAGCCCTGCCATTCTGAGCGGGAGTGTACAGACAAGACATAAGATGATGAATGCCATATTTGGTAAAATGAGATTGTAGTCGAAGATTTATAAACTCGATCCCGCCATCACTTTGAAACTTTTTAATATGACAAGAAAACTGATTTTCAACAAATGACTGAAAATGCATAAATACATCAACAAATTCAGACTTAACACGTAACGGGTAGAACCAAGAGAATCTTGAATAATCATCCACAAAAGCAGCATAGAACCAGATATAGAATTAACGGGTGCAGGACCCCACAAATCACAATATATCAATTCAAGAAGCGCAGAAGCTCGCCTATCATGAGTATCAAAAGGTAATCCGGTACTTTTAGCTAACTGATAAGAATTGCATAATTTAGGCGTAGACAGTAATGAAGTAATAGAAACTAGTCCAAGGTTATTTAATAAGCTAATAACAGAATTTGCCACATGGCCAAGGCAAGAATTCCATAATTCAAAAGAAGCATGCAACTTCTTATTCTGAAGTACTGCAGAAAAAGCATTAGCTTGTGAATCCAACAAATAAAGCCCACGTTCATGAGTCCCTGTTGCGAGAGGCTGCCCTGTATCCTGGTTCTGGATGTAAAACTGTGAATAAGTGAAAAGCACTTGAACTGGATAGTCTCGAGTTAGCTTGCTAACAGATAGTAAATTTTTAGTAATTCTAGGTACGACAAGAACGTTATGCAATTTAAGACTTTGCGAAATATTTAATGAGCCAGTATGAGAAATGGAAAGACTCGCACCATTACCAACAGTCACGCAGTCATTGCCCGAATAGGAGGAGACAGTGTCAAGCTGAGTTGCATCCGAATTCATGTGAGCGGAAGCCCCAGTGTCCAGATACCAATCTGAAGCATTCGGTTGGGAGATAGAGAAAATTGCCGAGAAGGCTTCGGCGAGATTAGAGGAGAAGGACGACCTGTAGGAGCGATCATAGGACTGATCAAAGCGCTTCGGACAATCAAAAACATCATGGTCGGTTCCTCTACAAAACTGACACGAGGGTGTGAAGTTGCGACGACCTCGACCACCACCATTGTTTCTACCACGACCCCTATAATTAGTCTCGCGGCCCCGTCTTCCATGATTATTGGGACCGCCGCACCCCCGTCCACGATTTACAGCAGTAAAAACAGCAACCTGCGAAGGTGAAGAATCATCAATGGATTTCTGAAAAAGTTCATGGCTTTGTGCCCGAGCCATGAGTGTCGTAAAATCTGGAAGGGGATCTTGAGCAAGTTGAGCCGTTGTGAAGATGGAGAAGGTTGATCGGAGGCCCCCTAGAAACCAATGGGACTTGTTGAATTCGTCAATTGGCCGCCTGATAGCGGCTAGATGATCACACAAAGATTTGTAGTGACGACCATATTCAGCCACGGTGAGACTGCCGCGTTTTGCAGACAAAAGATTATCTTTAAGACTGATTTTGCGAGCTTTAGAATGGTGACAGTAGGCATGAGAGAGCGCCTGCCATATGTCCCTGGAAGTTTTGAAACCGATCACAGTGGCCATCGATTCCTCGATGAGCGTCGAGACGAGAAATAGCTTCAATAGTTGATCACGTGAGTGCCACGTTGTGTATTAGGGATTTGTTACGTTTCTACCGGCGATTGTGGTTATCTCGGCAGAAGGCAGAGAAGAAGAACCATCAACGAGAGGGATGAATTCCTGACTGACTAGAAGTGGCTATATCTGAGTGTACCATAGCAAATAATTTGTAGAGGTTAGTTTGATATTTACCATGTGAATCATTGTAGAGAAGGGAAGGGTAGGGTTTTCTGATTCTGCCTTAAAGAGACAACGGCAAGAAGGAGAGGAGAAGGGAAGAGTAGGGTTTCACGCCAATTAGACTGATACCATTTAAAGTTAAAATAACTTCCCCTTAAATGGAATGAGATTACAGCAAAAAATATTATAAAGTTAAAAGAGTAGCGTAATCTACGTAAAGTAAATAACAACCATATATAAAATATATATATCAATTACTAATATTATTTCTAATACAGAGTTTTGGGATTTCGGGAATCTTATAAAAAAGAAAATAAAAATTAATGGGCCCGATAATGCTCAAGTCAAAGGTCACATACTCGTTAATGGAACCATATATATGACTTTTATAGGAAGCCCATAAAAAAATCACCTAAGGATCGCATATATAAGAACATAGCTGACATGTAAGTTTGAAAAATGGATTTAGCATCCTAAAGGATCAACTTAGACAGACATGCAAATTAGCTGCTAACAATGTCAACTTCCAACCCAGCAATCTTATTATTGAATTGATTTGAGATATATTGTTACTACTATCATACGTCCACTACTATAATATTTGGGCCACAATACGCGCCTAGAGAATAGGTCTTGCTCTTTAAAAAATCCTATGAAATTGAGTTAGTTGACAATTTGTCTTTTGATTTTAGAGTTTACTTGCAGAAAATAAGCTTAGTCATAGGCCAACGACGACTTCAAGTTCCATTATTGTTTTTCCACAACTAGCCCTTCAACTTGCTATGACTTATTCCAATAGCAATGATATACATTTCTCCCTGCACAAAACATTAATTCATGACTTGTCAAATAAGCTTAGTTAACATCTATTTCTCCATGCACAAAACATTAAAGTTATTTTATAAGACTATTTTTTAAATAATATATCACAACTTAATGTTTATAAGTATTTCAACATCGCATAAATAATATACATAACCCAAACTTGTACATAAGTCGGTTCATTCCTTGAACTTTGATTTAGAATCATTTTGTACCTAAACTGATTAAACATAATTTCAATTTTTTTAACTCTGCTGGCACATCGTATTATTATTATTATTATATTTATATGTTTAAAAGAGTGAAATTCTTTGATCGAGACAACAATCGAGGATCGAGACAAAATGGACTAGCGTAGAAAGGAAAATTTGATTATTTTTATAGTCGCATAGTCAAAAATTGGGTTGTCAATTTGATCCTGAATGCATAGATAATTATTCTTTCATTTCTCTCTACCGCTCCATGGTGTCTTGAACAATGTTCATTGATTAAATTCGAGAAAAATGAAAAATATTTAAAAATTCAAAATAAATTGGATTTGTTTAATAAAAAAATTATAAGTTTTTAATTATTTTTAAGTTTTCAAATATTTTATTTATCATTATTATTAAAAAGAATCAAATAAAATAATTTCTTCAATATCACTTCACCAGTGAATTTGCTGACATCACACAAATTCCATCTAACACACTGCTAAGTATGATATATATCGAGCCTAATGACATCCGCGTGAGCTCTTTATCATTGTGAATCATTACCTTGTTAATAAAACAGTTAAATCTAGCTACAGCCCAGCAAAGTTCTGGCACGTCCAAAACTTTAATCAGTAGAAAACAAATAAAAATAAATAAATAAATAAAGATCAACACACAAATGACAAAACTCACGTCTCTAATTTCAACTAAGCTAGCCAGAGATATGAAAACACACACTCATATACATATACACACACATTTGCCAATCCCTTTTGAGTTGACATTCAAAACAACTAAAAACATGTCTCGAAATCCTCCTCTATTTCCTATCTTCATCCTCTTATGCCTCTTAACACTTTCCTTCCCCACAACAAACACAAAACTCACAGCCCAAGCTCAAGCCATCTCAAAGCCCAACTGCCCGAACAAATGTGGAAACTTAACCGTCCCATATCCCTTCGGCATTGGATTAGGAACCGGTTGCGCCTTAAACTCCAATTTCGAAGTCAACTGCAACGCCTCATTTAGTCCACCCAAACCCTTCATAAGAAGAGGCAACCTTGAGATCCTCCGAATCTCGGACAACCAAATCCGCATCAAGAACTGGGTGGCCGCAACATGTTACGACCAGTTTGGAAACATAACGCGCGAAAATCAAGCGTCCATCAATCTTGGGACCACGCCTTTTGCCTTCTCCAATGTCAACAAGTTTACTATAGTCGGGTGTGATGAGTTTGCGCTCATAGCCGGATCGGACGGTCGGAATTTCACCAGCGGATGTGTTTCGTTGTGCTCCAACAGCTATGATTTGATTGAAGGTGAAGATTTTTTTATTTTATTTTTTTAATTTTTTTCCTTCATGTTTGGATAGTTGCAAAAAATCGAAACCTAAATGTTAAAAACAAACTTTGCTGTTTCAAAAAAATAAATAAATTCAAAATTACAAATCCCCCATAAAGTTGCATTTGATTGGTAGCATTGAAAATTTGGGTTGAGGAACTGAAACGACTAAATTTGAAAACCAATCACAATAAGTTGAAAAATAGCTTAAAGTAGATGCCAAATGACTAGACTTTAAATCCAACTAAACGAAGCCCAAGGATATTACACTATTACAGACATCCTAAACAAATATCCTCATATTGATCAGGATCTAATTTGTGAATAGATATTAGATACAAAATATAAAGGATATGTAATCTTAAAAGATACTTGAGGGTCTTTTC
This sequence comes from Phtheirospermum japonicum, assembly GCA_014905375.1. Lineage (NCBI taxonomy): Eukaryota > Viridiplantae > Streptophyta > Magnoliopsida > Lamiales > Orobanchaceae > Phtheirospermum > Phtheirospermum japonicum. Next base: position 152,775 of record BMAC01000631.1, on the reverse strand, counting down.
GTAATTAGACAAAAATCTGGTAAAGTGTATTTTCTGCCATTATTCCAAAATTTTCCATTAGGTATAATTACAAAAAGACCCTTTGACTCCAGTGAAATTAATTAATACTTCATTAATAAAGATGGTACTTACATGATTAATAATTGATGAAGGTGACTGTTCTGGAATTGGATGTTGCCAAACTGCAATTCCCAAGGGGCTAAAGAGCTTTAATGCCAATCTTGGCACATTAAATAGCCACTCCAGAATTTCATCCTTTAACCCATGTGGCTATGCCTTTCTCGGAGATCCTGAGAGCTACAAATTCAGCGCAACGGATCTCAACAACACGGGTTTCCAGAACAGGACCATAGAGAATGTGCCTGTGGTTCTTGAGTGGGCTATTGGCGCCCAAAACTGTAGAGAAGCTGAGAGATTGAATGATTTTGCATGTCTTGGAAATAGCGTTTGTGTCGACTCTGAAACAGGGCTTGGAGGGTATAGATGCAGCTGTTCTGAAGGGTACAATGGGAGTCCATATCTTAGTCCTGGCTGTACAGGTAATACTATTAATTTTTGATAATCAACTTTTGATTATAAAATATTATGTGTTTTAGATTTATAAATGATTTTGTCTATTAATATTACTTTATAATTTTAAAAAATAAAGAAAATTAAAAATAATATTTTTTTTTCAAATTTTATATTTCGTTTTTTTTTTTTATATTTTTCCGTGTAATTATATTGTGTATCTACTCATACATTATTGTGCATATGCATAAATATAAAACCACTTATGAAAATGCGTAATAGTGCCACTAAAAATGCACCTACATTTATTAATGATTATTGCAATATTAGTTTCATAACTTTTTAGTGCATTGGAACCGTCGTTAAAAATGAAAAAAAAAAAGAAAAAAATGATTTTTTTTAAAAAATATTTTTGTAAAACAATTATTTTTAATATTAAAATAATAATATATAAGAGATCATAATATATTATTATTTCTTTTGTATTATTTGATCAAGATTATTTGAAGAATTGGGACCTATTTTGTTTTATTTGTGGCAGATATGAACGAATGTGCAAATAATCCATGTGGTGAAAATGGGATTTGCACAAATATCCCAGGCGGTTTTAATTGTACTTGTAAGAAGGGATACTTTGGCGATGGGACAAAAGATGGGCGTGGTTGCATTGCCAACAACTCTACCTTTCCAGTTACCAAGCTTGCATTAGGTACAGAACAACATGCTCTATAGTTCTTCATGCTCGTAACAAGAAAACATTGCATATTTGTATTTTAGATTGTTGAACTGTAAAAATCACAAAATGAGGTAATTTTTGAATCAAAAATCTGAATTTCTTTTGTAATTTTGAATCTCTTTTTTTCCGAATTATCTCAGACCTGGGGGTAGTTTTTGAAATTATTCCCTATTATGTATAACGATTCCTTTTTAACTTCGAACATTGACATGCCTGTGAAAACTAATTGGCTTGCATGCATAATTAGTAAGATTATTAAGCTTCTTGAATTCAATCTTTTACATCAAAATTGGCCTAAGCATATCTAACAGTAGGCCATCACAAATATAATTATAAAGTTCCTTATTACTTTTGCTTGATCTCATTTCAATAGGTATTAGCTTCGGTTTCTTGGCCTTCATAATAGCCGCAACCGTGCTTTACTTCAGCATGAAGAAACGCAAACTCATGAAACTCCGCGAAAAGTTCTTCCAGCAAAACGGCGGTGTTTTACTAAACCAGCAACTCTTATCCAACGAGACCACCGTAAAGTCAACCAAGATCTTCACGGCCGACGAGCTCGAAAAGGCCACCAAAAACTACGCGGAGGATCGAATCCTCGGCCGAGGCGGGTACGGTGTCGTCTACAAAGGCATCCTCCCCGACCAACAAATCGTGGCCATCAAAAAGTCGCGCATCATGGACCAAACCCAAATCGAGCAGTTCATCAACGAGGTCATAATTCTAACACAAGTCAACCACCGCAACGTCGTGAAGCTCTTGGGGTGTTGTCTGGAGACCGAAGTTCCATTGCTAGTGTACGAATACGTTTCGCACGGTACGCTTTTCCATCACATACATAGTAGTGGGAACATGCCCTGGTTTTCTTGGGACAATCGTTTGAGGATCGCGGCCGAGGCAGCCGGCGCGTTGGCGTATCTCCATTCAGCGGCCGCCATGCCGGTTATCCATAGGGACGTGAAATCGCCGAACATATTGTTGGACGATTTTTACACGGCCAAGATTTCGGATTTCGGGGCGTCGAGATTGGTACCCGTTGATCAGACGCAGATCTCGACTTTAGTACAAGGTAATGTGGATACTGCAGTAAGAAATTATACTGAGCAAATTGATTTTCTCATTCGATACAATAGTGGGATAATTAGAAAAGGTACCCTTGGTTTGGCTTAGTTACAAAAAAGTAAATTAAAAAAAAAAAAAAAAAAAGGTAAACCTATCAAAGTAGTTTGATTCATCTGTGTTAAAATTAAGAGGCTGACTGAAATATATTTCTGAAAATGTGAAAGTGGGGTTTGAAATATATTTCTGCTTTTGAAGTGCTAAGTTTGCGATCGGTTATCATTTCATAAAAAAAATAGTAAAATAATGATTGGTAGTTAGAGTTAGAATAGTGAAATTTATGGGAAAAAGAGTATAATGATTAGCGATGGAATGATTTTTATTTTAAAAATGAGTTGAATTGATTTATGTGGAAAAAGGGAGAGTAGCTGAATAGAGTATTAATTAAATGAAAAATAATAATAATAAAAAAAAAACATCTCAAAATGAAAGTATAGGCAATGTAAGACAGAAAAATCTCAGTGTGCCCTTTGCAATTTGAAGTTAGTTGGGTTATTTTGTAATTAGGTCAAACCTTGATGGTAATTTTCAAATTACCTTACAGTTAAAAAATAAAACAAAATTCACGTTTGATCATGCGACGCGGTTGACTCCTTGTTTGACTCGGTAAACTTTCTGAAACAGGCACCTTAGGTTATCTAGACCCCGAGTACTTTCACACGAGCCAGCTGACAGAAAAAAGCGACGTCTACAGCTTTCGTACAAATCCGATTGCTGATCACGACTCATTAACCCAACCCCTTCCTCTTGAACCTCCTCTTGCCCGGCCCAAGGATGTTTGCTAATCTTCCTCAAACCTTCGAGCTCCATCGCCACCTCCTTCATCGTCGGCCTCTCCTCGCTCTGCAACCTCAGACATCTCCTCACCAGCTCGCCCACGCCTCGGATTTGCTCCAAGCTCCCTTCTCTAAGCACCCTTGGGTCCACGATTTGGAACAGACGGTCCTCTTTCAACGACACGACGAAAAAGGTCGAGAGGCTCTTCTCCTCGTCGGTCTTGGTGTTGGACGAGAGCGGCTTTCGCCCCGTCATCAGCTCGGCTAAGACGACCCCG
>BMAC01000631.1:133676-149331 GCA_014905375.1 Phtheirospermum japonicum | reverse complement strand
GAACATGTTACGAACCAGGTTTGCGAAACATAACGCGCGAAAATCAAGCGTCCATCAATCTTGGGACCACGCCTTTTGCCTTCTCCAATGTCAACAAGTTTAACTATAGTCCGGGTGTGATGAGTTTGCCGCTCATAGCCGGATCGGACGGTCGGAATTTCACCAGCGGATGTGTTTCGTTGTGCCTCCAACAGCTATGATTTGATTGAAGGTGAAGATTTTTTTATTTTATTTTTTTAATTTTTTTCCTTCATGTTTGGATAGTTGCAAAAAATCGAAACCTAAATGTTAAAAACAAACTTTGCTGTTTCAAAAAAATAAATAAATTCAAAATTACAAATCCCCCATAAAGTTGCATTTGATTGGTAGCATTGAAAATTTGGGTTGAGGAACTGAAAACGACTAAATTTGAAAACCAATCACAATAAGTTGAAAAATAGCTTAAAGTAGATGCCAAATGACTAGACTTTAAATCCAACTAAACGAAGCCCAAGGATATTACACTATTACAGACATCCTAAAACAAATATCCTCATATTGATCAGGATCTAATTTGTGAATAGATATTAGATACAAAATATAAAGGATATGTAATCTTAAAAGATACTTGAGGGTCTTTTCGTAATTAGACAAAAATCTGGTAAAGTGTATTTTCTGCCATTATTCCAAAATTTTCCATTAGGTATAATTACAAAAAAGACCCTTTGACTCCAGTGAAATTAATTAATACTTCATTAATAAAGATGGTACTTACATGATTAATAATTGATGAAGGTGACTGTTCTGGAATTGGATGTTGCCAAACTGCAATTCCCAAGGGGCTAAAGAGCTTTAATGCCAATCTTGGCACATTAAATAAGCCACTCCAGAATTTCATCCTTTAACCCATGTGGCTATGCCTTTCTCGGGAGATCCTGAGAGCTACAAATTCAGCGCAACGGATCTCAACAACACGGGTTTCCAGAACAGGGACCATAGAGAATGTGCCTGTGGTTCTTGAGTGGGCTATTGGCGCCCAAAAACTGCTAGAGAAAGCTGAGAGATTGGAATGATTTTGCATGTCTTGGAAATAGCGTTTGTGTCGACTCTGAAAACAGGGCTTGGAGGGTATAGATGCAGCTGTTCTGAAGGGTACAATGGGAGTCCATATCTTAGTCCTGGCTGTACAGGGTAATACTATTAATTTTTGATAATCAACTTTTGATTATAAAATATTATGTGTTTTAAGATTTATAAATGATTTTGTCTATTAAGTATTACTTTATAATTTTAAAAAATAAAGAAAAATTAAAAATAATATTTTTTTTTTCAAATTTTATATTGTTCGTTTTTTTTTATATTTTTCCGTGTAATTATATTGTGTATCTACTCATACATTATTGTGCATATGCCATAAATATAAAACCACTTATGAAAAATGCGTAATAGCGGCCACTAAAAATGCAACCTACATTTATTAATGATCTATTGCCAATATTAGTTTCATAACTTTTTAGCTGCATTGGAACCGTCGTTAAAAATGAAAAAAAAAAAGAAAAAAAATGATTTTTTTTAAAAAAATATTTTTTGTAAAAACAATTATTTTTAATATTAAAATAATAATATATAAAGAGATCAATAATATATTATTATTTCTTTTGTATTATTTGATGCAAGATTATTTGAAGAATTGGGAGCCTATTTTTGTTTTTATTTGTGGCCAGATATGAACGAATGTGCAAAATAATCCATGTGGTGAAAAATGGGATTTGCACAAATATCCCAGGCCGGTTTTATTGTACTTGTAAGAAGGGATACTTTGGGCGATGGGACAAAAGATGGGCGTGGTTGCATTTGCCAACAACTCTACCTTTCCAGTTACCAAGCTTGCATTAGGTACAGAACAACATGCTCTATAGTTCTTCATGCTCGTAACAAGAAAACATTGCATATTTGTATTTTAGATTGTTGAACTGTAAAAATCACAAAAATGAGGTAATTTTTGAATCAAAAATCTGAATTTCTTTTTGTAATTTTTGAATCTCTTTTTTTTCCGAATTATCTCAGACCTGGGGGTAGTTTTTTGAAATTATTCCCTATTATGTATAACGATTCCTTTTTTAACTTCGAACATTGACATGCCTGTTGAAAACTAATTGGCTTGCATGCATAATTAGTAAGATTATTAAGCTTCTTGAATTCAATCTTTTACATCAAATTGGCCTAAGCATATCTAACAGTAAGGCCATCACAAATATAATTATAAAGTTCCTTATTACTTTTGCTTGATCTCATTTCAATAGGTATTAGCTTCGTTTTCTTGGCCTTCATAATAGCCGCAACCGTGCTTTACTTCAGCATGAAGAAACGCAAACTCATGAAACTCCGCCGAAAAGTTCTTCCAGCAAAACGGCGGTGTTTTACTAAACCAGCAACTCTTATCCAACGAGACCACCGTAAAGTCAACCAAGATCTTCACGGCCGACGAGCTCGAAAAGGCCACCAAAAACTACGCGGAGGATCGAATCCTCGGCCGAGGCGGGTACGGTGTCGTCTACAAAGGCATCCTCCCCGACCAACAAATCGTGGCCATCAAAAAGTCGCGCATCATGGACCAAACCCAAATCGAGCAGTTCATCAACGAGGTCATAATTCTAACACAAGTCAACCCACCGCAACGTCGTGAAGCTCTTGGGGTGTTGTCTGGAGACCGAAGTTCCATTGCTAGTGTACGAATACGTTTCGCACGGTACGCTTTTCCATCACATACATAGTAGTGGGAACATGCCCTGGTTTTCTTGGGACAATCGTTTGAGGATCGCGGCCGAGGCAGCCGGCGCGTTGGCGTATCTCCATTCAGCGGCCGCCATGCCGGTTATCCATAGGGACGTGAAATCGCCGAACATATTGTTGGACGATTTTTACACGGCCAAGATTTCGGATTTCGGGGCGTCGAGATTGGTACCCGTTGATCAGACGCAGATCTCGACTTTAGTACAAGGTAATGTGGATACTGCAGTAAGAAATTATACTGAGCAAATTGATTTTCTCATTCGATACAATAGTGGGATAATTAGAAAAGGTACCCTTGGTTTGGCTTAGTTACAAAAAAGTAAATTAAAAAAAAAAAAAAAAAAAGGTAAACCTATCAAAGTAGTTTGATTCATCTGTGTTAAAATTAAGAGGCTGACTGAAATATATTTCTGAAAATGTGAAAGTGGGGTTTGAAATATATTTCTGCTTTTGAAGTGCTAAGTTTGCGATCGGTTATCATTTCATAAAAAAAATAGTAAAATAATGATTGGTAGTTAGAGTTAGAATAGTGAAATTTATGGGAAAAAGAGTATAATGATTAGCGATGGAATGATTTTTATTTTAAAAATGAGTTGAATTGATTTATGTGGAAAAAGGGAGAGTAGCTGAATAGAGTATTAATTAAATGAAAAATAATAATAATAAAAAAAAAACATCTCAAAATGAAAGTATAGGCAATGTAAGACAGAAAAATCTCAGTGTGCCCTTTGCAATTTTGAAGTTAGTTGGGTTATTTTGTAATTAGGTCAAACCTTGATGGTAATTTTCAAATTACCTTACAGTTAAAAAATAAAACAAAATTCACGTTTGATCATGCGACGCGGTTGACTCCTTGTTTGACTCGGTAAACTTTCTGAAACAGGCACCTTAGGTTATCTAGACCCCGAGTACTTTCACACGAGCCAGCTGACAGAAAAAAGCGACGTCTACAGCTTCGGGGTCGTCTTAGCCGAGCTGATGACGGGGCGAAAGCCGCTCTCGTCCAACACCAAGACCGACGAGGAGAAGAGCCTCTCGACCTTTTTCGTCGTGTCGTTGAAAGAGGACCGTCTGTTCCAAATCGTGGACCCAAGGGTGCTTAGAGAAGGGAGCTTGGAGCAAATCCGAGGCGTGGGCGAGCTGGTGAGGAGATGTCTGAGGTTGCAGAGCGAGGAGAGGCCGACGATGAAGGAGGTGGCGATGGAGCTCGAAGGTTTGAGGAAGATTAGCAAACATCCTTGGGCCGGGCAAGAGGAGGTTCAAGAGGAAGGGGTTGGGTTAATGAGTCGTGATCAGCAATCGGATTTGTACGAGGTCCCCATTGATTCCGGTTTTATGAGTACGCCCGAATATTCGGGGCAGTTCAGTTCGGGGAGCCGAATGATACACCCGATCAACAGTCCTCGTTGACCAAAATAATGAGGAACAGATTATATGTTCTGTCAACCATAAGTGGTTTTTCAGTTGCTGTAATATTTCCACAAACTATTTTTTTTATTTTTTTTTATTATCATTTTTTAACAAAAACTCTAAAATTTGGTCATTTTACAAAGACCATTGTGTCACCACCACAGCAGACACTATGAGAGCAATTGCTTATGTTATCAATTTGAGAATTCTTAAAATGAGAGAAAATAGTGGGAATAAAAATTCGAAAAATAAAAATATTTTTTAGTGTGTAAATAGATATATGAGAAGAAAAACGTAGTTATTAAAATTAAATTAATATACAAAAAGTAAATAGTGATTGAAAATAATTGACAGTTATCTAGTGAATAGTAAAATTTATGGCAAATTGTTTAATATTGATAAGTGATTGAATGATTTATTTTTAAAATGTAAATTGAAATGATTGTGGGAGAAAAAAAAAGAGAATGAGTAAAACAAACAAACATATAAACATTTTTTTTAAATAAAAGAAAATTGAAAAATTTCCAAAATAAAATCATAGACAAATGTTGTGACACGGATAAGATCTGATGCCACTCTGATGTGCGTGGTATCCCGATGCAACCCTAATGTGCATGACCAGCCGAGGTGGCCTAGTGATATACAAACTAGGCAAACATGGGATATCGTCATGCCAGCAGATCTTGGAGAATGCCCGAAAGGGTCGGGCACTTAGGGGCGAGACTCGATATGATGAGCGGAGAGTCGCGAGCATGCACGGGACCAGAGGCGGATCTAGGATCATAAACTTCAGGCGGCCACTTATTAAGAAGAACAAAAATATTTTTGTGGCACGTTGTATAACAAAAAATAACACAATTAAAAAAATATAAATACAATTAATATTAATAATTAGTATAATACCAAAAAAAAAAAAAAGTTTATGAAAGATATTCAATCGAATGTCGAATACATCTCTCTCTAACTAAAAGGAATATGACGTTCTTTTAAATTTTCAAAGTCTTCAATGATATCTTTCCAAAACTCATATTTCTACCAATCTCTCTCTCAATATATATCATTAATGCATCTGAGAGAAAATCATCCTCCATTTTGCTCCGTAACCTAGTTTTGACAATATTCATCGCGGAGAATGACCGTTCTATAGTGGCAGTAGAAACCGAAAGAGTAAGCACAAGCACGATCACTCTGAAAACAAGATTATATGTAGCAGACTTCTTAGTCTTCACCAACCACTGACATAACTCTGAAATGGTTGAAAGATTTTTGTTGTCGGATCCTTTGACTACATTGTACTCGTAATGCTTCAGTGTTTTGTTTTGAAATTAATTTATGTAATTTTTTCTTGTACCTTGTCTTGATTCAGTGTTTGATTTGATTTGATTTGATTGCAGGTACTACAAGACGTGTACTCGCCGGAGATTCCATGTCGATGAAAGAACATGTGAACAATGGGGCAAGATAATGCACGCGTGATGTGCAAGACTTGGGCCACTGGGCAGGCCAGACATGCCGATAGTTCGGCACGTGTGCTATGCACGATGCGCATCAGCGGCTGAACAGACTTGCGTACGCGTGTTGCGCACCGCGTACCAAAAGAGAGAGACCCATGGAGCAGCGAGCAAAGTACCGACTTAATAGGGTCAAAGGTAGTTCCAAGACTTCCCTTAGTTGGGGAATTACCTTATATTTAATCATAATTTTGTATTTTCTTTATTAGTTAGTTTCCTAATTGTTTACCTTATTCCTTTATGTTATGTTTTCTTTGGAACTTATAAGAGTCTAGAATATGAGAGTCCTAATAGAGTTGTTCATATTGACCTATATAACGGGGGTTTGGTCTTTGTATTTTCGTCATCAATTAAATTCTTTTTATGATTTTGTTTCGATTTATAGTTGGAGTTGAGTTTGAGACGACAAGCAAAAACCCTTGTTACCCTAACATATTGCCTCATATCAAATTCCATCACTTTACGAGTACTACCCTTTACTATATTCCTTGCTTCTTGTGCACAAATATAACCAATCCAACAATGAGAGAGGCTGCCTAACTCGAGATTTATTCGAAACTAGGTCCACATAAGAGTAATTCCGCTACGACAAAGTTAAATCACGTGACAGATGGCTATGCCTTTCATATTGTGTTTTCTTCGCTTACCTATTGTGGGGGTAATTTAATTTCTTAACCCCAAGTTTGGCTTTGTAAAATTCATATTCAGTTTCTTTTAGCTAATTGTCCAAGGGTTGGAAATACCATATTGGTATTTCCAATACCAAATGCCCATTTGTTATAAAACTCAAAAATCAAGCTGTAGACGTCGCTTTTTTCTGTCAGCTGGCTCGTGTGAAAGTACTCGGGGTCTAGATAACCTAAGGTGCCTGTTTCAGAAAGTTTACCGAGTCAAACAAGGAGTCAACCGCGTCGCATGATCAAACGTGAATTTTGTTTTATTTTTTAACTGTAAGGTAATTTGAAAATTACCATCAAGGTTTGACCTAATTACAAAATAACCCAACTAACTTCAAATTGCAAAGGGCACACTGAGATTTTTCTGTCTTACATTGCCTATACTTTCATTTTGAGATGTTTTTTTTTTATTATTATTATTTTTCATTTAATTAATACTCTATTCAGCTACTCTCCCTTTTTCCACATAAATCAATTCAACTCATTTTTAAAATAAAAATCATTCCATCGCTAATCATTATACTCTTTTTCCCATAAATTTCACTATTCTAACTCTAACTACCAATCATTATTTTACTATTTTTTTTATGAAATGATAACCGATCGCAAACTTAGCACTTGAGTAAGCACAAGCACGATCACTCTGAAAACAAGATTATATGTAGCAGACTTCTTAGTCTTCACCAACCACTGACATAACTCTGAAATGGTTGAATGATTTTTGTTGTCGGATCCTTTGACTACATTGTACTCGTAATGCTTCAACTCCATCTTCAATTGCTCTTTTTTGACGCTTGTAAAATTTTGAGTATAAAACTTTTCAACCAAATTACATATATCCACAACTTTGAAAGATTTCACACTTTGTGGATTCAAAGAATTACTTAGAGTTAGCAACTCCATCGCATCATCACTAAAGCGGCCATTAATCTCTTGCAATTGTGAATCTATCGCAGCATAAAAAAAGGTCTACACGATAATGATGCTCAATGGTGAAATTGTCCTGTTGACAGCGGGATCGACCTCGTCTATCAATATATGGAGCGCTGAAATTAGGAATATGAATATTTCGAACCTCACAAAAAGACTTTACTTTTGCAAGCAAATCATCGCATTTTTTATCTCTCATTTTTTGCAGTAAACTCTCAGTAGATAATACAAGCTCTATCGCATTTACAATATCCTGAGATTTACTTTGCAAAGCCAGACAAAGAGTATCAGTGATCATCATAATTTCACTCATAAGATGCAAGATGAACACAAAATTAAAAGAAGTCATCTCATCATAAACGGATGTTGCATATGCTCGTTGAGAAGGAAGCCCATCATCCATAACATTAAGCAATACAGTACACGATGCACTAAACATCTTAATTAGGCCGGACAACGATCTCAAATGAGAACTCCAACGTGTATCAGTAGCTCGCTGTAAAGTGCCAATCTGATTAAGTCCACGTCCTGTCTCGATCTCATTAATAGCAATCAAATGCGCAATATCATTAGCATGAGCACTCTTTAGTTCATCATTACTTTTGCAAGAATCACCAACAATATTAACTATAAAAGTTAATTTATCAAAAAATTGATGAATGGGCGTCATATTTTTTGATGCTGCAACTAAAGCCAGTTGTAATCGATGAGTAAAGCAATGAACATAATAAGCACTTCTACAATCTTTTGTAATCAAAGCTTGCAATCCATTAAACTCACCCCTCATATTACTAGCCCCACCATAACCTTGACCTCTAATATTTTGAACATCCAAATTGTAATGAGTCAAAGAAGAATATATAGCATTCTTTAGAGTTAACGCTGCAGTATCAGATACATGAACAAGCGCAAAGAAACGCTCTTGAATGAACCCATTACTATTCGTAAACCTCAATACTATAGACATTTGTTCTCTTTTTGACTCATCACGGGCTTCATCAATAATTATGCAATAATTGGCAAGTCCAATTCCTTCACGAATTGCATTTTTCACTCTCACTGAAAACACGTGAAGTATTTGTTTTTGGATATCATGACTTGTATACTTGGCATTTTTTGGAGCTTTAGAAATTGCTTTAGAAAGTTCGTCATTGTATGCAGTCAACATATCTACAAATTCAAGAAAATTACCACGATTATGTGGATCGGATCTCTCATTGTGGCCTCTAAATGGAACCCCTTGGAGTGAAAGCAACCGCACTACATTTATGTGAGCCTTTAACCGCAAACGATTCATTGCAACTTGTTGAGAACTAAATTTGTTGAACCCTCTTGTTATATGTTGTGGTTGGTTCATCAAATCCTCACATGCCTTTTCAGCATTACGATGGGCGGAACATTCATTATCATTCCCTAAATGTCCGATTAAAGCACATGCTTTTCCTCGAACCTTCTTCCAACTATCAAATCCATCAACAGTAAATGCGGTTTGTTTCGAGCATCGAGATGGCTTGTTGAAAATAAAATACGAAAAACAATATACTTTATCTTTAGCCGGTGAATACTCCAACCAAGGAAATAGTTCATACCAATCGGGATTGAATCGTCGAGGATGGTCGATATTATTTTTTAATGGATATTTTTCAAGAATAGGTTGATATGCTTTCAGATTCAAATAAGCTCGACGAACCACTTCCTTTTGGTTAGGAGGGACTCCCATATTTGTCGACGCAATCCTGGGTCACGTTCTAAGGAATTGAGATCAAACTCTTCACATTCTGTATTTCTTAACCTTTTCGAAGGAGTTTCAGATGGAGAATCGTTGTTATTTGAGGCTGGAGATGGAGTTATAAGAGTAGTTGGGTCTAATTCGTTTGTTCTTTTTCTTGAAAAATAATTATCAAGCGTAGCCGATTTCTCCATTTGAAGCAAATAAATCCTATCGAACAATATAACTATCAATTTATCACAAAATAAGTCTTGAAACTCCTGTTGAACAAAAATAGCAATTATCACAAAAAATAAAATAAAATTATAAAATAGTATCAATCAACCAATAAATCAGTCCATATTTCATAACAAGATCAAAAACAACATTAATAGTCATTCATCTCAATTTCTCAACCCTCAATGGATTGAAGGCCCGAGTTTCATCCAAAAACTCGACTAACAAACAACAATTAATATTTATTCATCTCAATTTCTCAATCCATTGTAGGTTGAAGGCCCGAATTTTATAAAAATTCGACCAAAATAATAAGCCCTAGATATAAGATTTTTTTTAGAAAATAAAAAAAATCTAGAAGAGATATTTGAATACACATACCTAAACAATGACCGACGACAATGGTGGAAAAGACGGCACCTGAATGTTTAGCGTTGGGTTGTTTCTTTTATTTGGCGTGAGCAAAAATATTCTTGAAAATATATTTTGGTTTGTTGCAGGGCCGTACTTTTTCGTTTTGTTTTGGTTTCAGCTTTGTACAACAATCACAGTCATAACCTTTTATTTTTCCTTCTTTTTTTATGTTCCTTTTTTATTTTTTTTAATTCTTTATTTGTTTCCTTGAAATCAAGGTTAAAAAAAAGGGAAGGAATTAGTAATGGACTGGGATTCGAACTCTGTATCTATTAGGAGTTCAATGAGTTGGCTTACCACTTGACCAAGTCCTTTACTTGAAATTTTGTGGAAGCCATATATTATATAATTTTCATATAAAAACTATACCTATATAATAATATAATTTTCTAGATTTTCTGCAGGGTCCATGGCCCCCCACGGTACACTGTACATCCGCCCCTGCACGGGACCACACAAGCACGCTTATCTAGTGCTGCGCAGGCACACGAGTCAGGGGCTTCGAGGTTGTGCGGATCACGCACATAACATAAAGGTCGTAAAGGTGGGACGTTGCGAACGGGACAACCTGCCACCACAGGAAAGGCCATGTGCTGACATGGGTTGATTGCTACACGCATTAAAGGTACCATGCTCACAAATTGGTTGAGACACCAGACACGTGATGCACAAGATTTGGGCCACTAGGCAGGCCACACACGCCAACAGTCTGCACACGTATTGCGTACATTGCGCATCAGCAGCTAAACAAACAGAGTGCTATTGGGCGCGAATGCGGCACTATCAAGTCGCAGGTCAAAAGTGAGAGGCCCATGGAGCAGCGAGCAAAGCACCGACTTAAGAGGGTTAAAGGCAGTTCCAAGACTTCCCTTAGTTAGTGTTTTTCATGTAATTGTTGTATTTTTCTCGTGTTTTTAGTTAGGGTTTAGCGTCGTGTCTAGTAGTTTTGAGTCATTTCTCGTTAGGTTTTAGGACTTTTCTCGTTTATTTTCTTTTTGGCTTTAAGAGTACAATATGTGAGATGTTTGTGCTATTTTTGGGTTTTTAAGCTCAAATTCTTGTTTTGTAGGTGGCTAAAAGGATTATATTCGCTCGGCGAACGATTTGGATCGGAAAATGAGAAATTTGACCCAAAAGCATCCAGGATCGACTGCAAAGCTAGAAATCGACTGAAAAGCCCCGAAATCGACTGCCGGGCAGAGGCCAACGTCTTGCAGCAGAGTAGTCTACTGACTACCCTTCAGCCGATCGACACCCCCTGCAGTCGATCAACTGCAACGCTGAGAGCTGTGGGAATTTTGGTGTTTTTGACGTTTTTGCCCCTACAAACAACTATATAAAGCCCACACCTTGCACCATTGAAAAGATAACTCCCCTCCCAACCCAAGCTAGGGTTTGGGATCAAAATTACTCTCAAGCTATTGGATAATTCTCTTTCCTTAGGTTTTAGATTCAATTTCAAGATTTGATGTAATTTCTTTTCCTAGTTTTAGATTTACTTTCATGCTTGGCCTTGGGTTTGTAAGCCTAAGAAGAATCCAAATACTCCTTTTTATTGTTACTTTTGATGCAATTACATTCAATCTTTGTTTTATTTCTTAATTCAAGTAAGTTTCCTTTCAATTTCATGTTTTATGCTTTAATTTCAAGCTTGTTCTTCAATTCATGCATGTTCTTCAATTTTATGCTTTTTGCCTTAGCACCTTGATTTCTTGCAAGATCTTAAGAATTGGATATGGAATCTAGATGAGTGACACATCTAGATCATAGATCAAGTCTTAGATCATCTTGACTTTGAGTTGTTCTTGTTCTTTATTTGCAATTTTATTTTCATGCATAGTTTTAGGTTAAATCTTAGATCTACTCTTTATTGCTTATTATTTTCCTTAAAGTTTTAAACTTTCATGTCAACTTTTCTTGTTATTTATGTCTATGCTTTCAATTTTTGCTTATTTGCATTATTTAGGATTTTATGCATAATTGTACCTTGTGCATGCATGATTGTACTTGGTGAAACAATGCTTGTTTTTACTTGTTTTCATTATTTGCTTGCATTTTCATGTTAAGGCATACGACGAGGCATCCGACCAACATGAAATTTAAATTTCTAGTTTAGATTAGATAGGTTAATTGCTTTATTTTTATTTTCCTTTTATTTTTCAAAGCTTGAAACACATAGATTCCTCAATTGAATCGATATCCTATAATACCAAGCCATGAACCTTTGATATATTCAACACCACGAAAACTCCTCTAACAAATTGGCACCATTGCGACTCGGCTTGGTTAAGGCTTTCGATTTGATTGTAATTTCTTTGTGTTTTTAGCTTATTTTGTTATTTGACATTTTTTGTTAAGTATGTTAGGTACATATAGCTATGGTGGATACATTCCCGACATGGGAGAGCATGGTGCAAACCATGTTGGGAATGAGATATTGTATAATGGCCTTGGCAACGTGGGAGGGCATGGTGCAAACCACGTTGCCAATGGTGGTTTTGGTTATGGGCAACTCGGCATGGGAGGGCATGGTGCAAACCATGTCGGGTTTAGCGACTCCTTGGGCTCGGTTGATCCATATGGAAGATTTGGTGCTCTGACTCCCTTCCCGAACATGCATATTCCATCATCCGAGCTGTATGGTGGGTATAATGCTTCCAATCATTGCATGAACTTGTATATGTATGGCTTTGCGAGTTCGAATGAGTATGAGAGTGGCCAAATTCCAAATCCCGGACTCCATGATGGTTCTCTGACTTCCGATTTTGGTTATGCCTCATTTGATGCCACCTATGGCATTCATGATCACGATCCGTATGCGTACTTCAGAGGTTCGAGCTCCAATGACCAAAACGCCCCTCCCGCCTTTGATATTCCGGTGCATGCTCCTATTCCGCCCCTCAATCCGACTCTCTTGGCCATTTTTCAATAATTGCATTCATTGTCCACTACGTTGGCCTCGCTTGATGATAGGTTTAACGCTATTGATGCTACGATGGGCCAATTCGCAAGCGATATTAATATGCTTAAACGAGTTCATGCGGGTTCGTTACTCATGGACATGCTCCAAGAGTTAGTCGAAGAAGCTTATATGATGGAAAAGAGCCTTGAGGAGAAGTTTAGCCCGAATGCCCATATTGAGGATCGTTTTGAGGATGATGAGCCCCTTATTCTTAACAATGAGCCCGTTGTTCCTCTATGTGTCCCCAATTTGTGTGTCAATGACTCTCGGTGTGTCGTTGAGGGCAACTATGACTTTTTAGAGGGGGAGGTGGGGGTTATTGATGATAGGATTGGAGTATTTGAAGATTTTCTTGGGGTGGAAATTTTTGATGATAAGATTTAAGAGTATCATGAAGGGATCGGTGATTTGTTTGAGTAAACGCATACTTATTTGGAGGAAGAGGAGAGCAAACCGATTACCATCTTGGAAAATTTGAACCGAGGTGAAGAAGAGAGGACGGGTAAAGTGCTTGATGTTCTTAAGAATGCGATTGATTGGAGACCGGGAGTGGGTGAGGGAGTTAGTTCTTTGAGTTCGAGTCTTGAAGATATGGTGAGAGGCGGGACTTGGAGGTTGTTGTGGGAAGGCTTAATGTTCGTACTCGCCGAGAGTGAGTGGGTGAATCCCATTCACATGGTGCCCAAGACGAGCAGCTCGTTAGTTCTCGAGGATGAAGAAGGAGAATTGTTGGCCATGAGGGCTACGACGAGATGGAGGATGTTGATCGATTCTAAGAAGTTTAATGCGGCCACCAAGAGAGATCATTTTCCTCCCTCGTTTATCGATCAAAGTTTGAAGAAGCTAGCCGGCCATTACTCCTATTGTTTCTTTGATGAGTCATCGGGTCACTTTAAAATCACCATTCCAGCCGAGGACCTAGCCGAGACGAGCTTCAATTGCCCATTTGGAACGTTTGCTTTTTGGCGGATCTTATATGAGCTATGCAATGCGCCAAAGAAGTTCCAAAGAGTGGATCCTCCCGACAAGGAGGAGATTATTTTGGTGGACCCTCCCGTGATCTTTTCACCTTGACCAAAAAGGGAGTACGTCGAGCTAATGACGTAAAACAAGCGCTTCTTGGGAGGCAACTCAAGTTCTTCTCATTTATTCCTTTCTTATTTTATTATTTTTGAGCCTTTGGTTTCATTTTATGTACATATTTTATTATGTTTTTGATTTTGTGTGATTTTCTTTTCTAGGTTTTGTTTACCGACTTCAACCTTGGACGATTGATAAAACTAGTGGCGTTCGTGGAGTCGGGAGATACTAGCCATGCTCGATGTTCACTCGGATTGCTTAGATGCTTAGGTGGACTCCACCGAGCTTGACCTAAACTCGCTCGGTTGAGGAAGTTTCTATTCACCCTCATTTTACTTGATTTTCATTAAAATACGATAAGGGTATTGCATGGTTTAAGTGTGGGGTGGATAGGTGGTTAGGGTCTCTTTTTTTTTTTGTCAAACATGATTTGTCTTCTTAACTCGAGCCTTGGGACACATTCATGGTGAAGTGACGCTTACTATTTGTGCTATTATATGGTTGAGTCAATTTTTGTGTCGTTTGTGTCTTTATTACATTGTTGAACAACTCCACGTACTTGAAAGTTTGAATAGTTTACTTGTCGGGTTTTTTCATGTTTATGGCCTCTTGTGTGAGGGGTTGAAATTTTTGTGCTTCGTCCAAATCCGCCTATATATATATATATAATCAACATTTTCTCGTGAAAAGATTGCAAAACTTTAAAAACTCTTTGGATTTTCACTACTACAAACAGGACATTTAACGTCGGTTTTTTTGCCCATTTAACGTCGGTTTTACAACCGACGTCTAAACCACCGACGTKGAAAGTCACGTCAGTTTTTAGGAACCGACGTGACATTCCACGTCAGTTTTCCAGAGAACCGACGTGGAATATTACGTCGGTTCCTGAAAACTGACGTGACATTCTACGTTGGTGGTTTAGACGTCAGTCTTAAAACCGACGTTAAATGGGAGAAAAACCGACGTGAATATTTTAAAAAACTGACATGGTGGTATGGACATCGGTTTTGAAAACCGACGTTAAAAATGTATAACAACCGATGCTGTAACTCTATAATATCAGTGTTTTTTTTATGATCCTCGTTTTCTTAAAAATAAATCCTAAAAGCTGAAAATAAATTAAATAAATCCCAGATTCATATCAAACATCCATTATCATTAATATGTTTTAAAAGTGGAATACATCAAACAACCAACATCAATCCATTGTTCGAATTCTCCACATGAAGACAAAATAAACTCAAAGTGCACATATTCTAGTTATCAAACAAACATGAGTATATAATTAAAAAACCTTACAGAAGATTCATTTATTTTTAATTTCAAGAAAATATCTCGACCATTGAGCTTGAACTTCTTCGATACTCTCTTGAGATAATGATTCTCTATCACCAAATATCTGCAATAATTATATATAATATTTTTAACATATCAAAACATACGACGATGAATGCTTAAATAATTAAAACAGAGCCAAGAAAATACAACCCGTCATGCTGGAATATAAATATATATGTGTAGTATTAGTTTACAAAACTAATTCTAGAAAGTATAATGTAGAGTTTTCAAAGGTTAAGGGTAGGTGTTAGTAACATTGCATTGCATGTTTGCATTGAGTAAAACAAATATGTCTATTAATAACATATAAAAACAACCACCAGAGATTTAACTAACCTTGGCAACTGTTAACTTGGTTTTTTTTGTTTAATAGATATTTTTAATTACATATGAGTTCAAATTAAGTGGTAGATTATTCATTTACTGATTGAGTTACTTCGGGTCTTGGTAATGCTTCGTCAAGATTTGGTTTTTGAAGACTCATTAAACTTGATTTGTGCTTTTCTCGTATCAGGATCAATCTGAAGAGGCTACAAGGCCAGGGGTTATTGTATCAAATCATGTATCTTACATAGATATACTGTATCTCATGTCGTCCCCTTTTCCGAGCTTT
>BMAC01000631.1:104422-127138 GCA_014905375.1 Phtheirospermum japonicum | reverse complement strand
GTGAGAGGGATATTCTGTATTCAACGGAGGAGCTGCAGAAAATGATCATTACAATATATATCAATATATATATAGTAGGATTAATTCACATATTCAAACGAAACTTATTAATGCTACTGCAAACACAGATTTCGAAGGCTAAAATAAAAAATTATTAGAGTTAAATTACCAGGAAACTACTGAGCACAAAGGATTTATCCCGGAGCTTCCAAGGGATGGTGAGGCAACAAATCGCAAATATCGCTCTGTTTCTAATATCCCCAGTGGCTCGAAGCACACACTGACAATAGATTTTAGATTTAGCCTTAAATTAACTTGTAAATTAAACAAGCACACACAACCGTACAAATGAAAGGGGAGACGAAGCAGGGCCCTCCAATTTCACAAGTCAAACAGAAATCAAATCCGGAAAACTCACCATCAATCAGATCCAGATCAACAATTTAAGCGAATCTTAAAGCTTTCACATAAAATTATTACAATTAATCGTACGTGCCAATTCAATGATTTGAACAGTAGCGTTGCACGAAGAAGTGGAGACGAAGTGGGCCCCTCCGATTTTGCCTAATTCAGCTGTTTGTGTACATTGACCAGAATTAGGGTTTTACAATTATAAGGTGTTGGATGAAATCGAGAGGTGAAGGGTTGATGTTGGATGTTATAGGGCGGACGGGAATTATCGGAGATCGTCGGGGCTGAGAACGGCAGTGGGTTGAAAGCAAATGGACGGCGGGGCTGAGAGATAAAATGGAGCAGTGAATGAAGCGGGCACTGTTTTGATAAGGATTGGCCGGTTTTATTATTTATTTTATTTATTATATTAAACATTTTTTTAATATAACTTTTCACGTCGGTTATTTAAAAACGGACGTGAAATATTATAAGTCACGTCGGTTTTTAATTAATCGACGTAAATATCTCACATATCACGTCGGTTTATTTTGAAACCGACGTGAAAGACATTTTACGTCGGTTTTTAAATAACCGATGTTAAACAGCCGACGTGAAATCCCTATTCTGTAGTAGTGTTTGCTCCCAAGTTCGGTGCAAACTAGTGAGTAGCCTTGTGTGATTTATCAGCTTGCTTGCATTTTTATGGAAATTGCATTGAGGAGGTTTGACTTTGCTCGTACATGATTAGATTTGAAAATGACCTTGAGGCACATATATCACCCTTGTTCCGGCCATATCCATATATATACGCTACTTAAAATTCTCAAATGAGCCCCCTTGAGCCTTTATCTCGTTTCTTGTCAGCCGAGCTCGATTTTAGCTATTGTATCTTCATAATTTGTGAGTTGAGAGGGTACGTTGTTAGTTGACGAGAAATGTGAGGGAAATCAATTGTGGGTTTCGGGGTTTGAGTTGCTTATACAAAAAAGAGAGAGAGAGAGAGAGAAAGAATAAAACTCCAACAAGAATCACGAAAAGTGATAAAGCGTGCGTTCAAGCGAAAAGACTAATTCAAAAAGGGCTAAGTTTAGTAAGAAGAAGCAAATTCAAAAAGCTTCTAAGTGTTGTGAAATAAAGGTCGGGAATGTGGTGAACGAAAGGGTTTCGAATGAGAGTTTGGTGAATTGGGAAAGGTGAAGCGATCATAAGCTTCGGGTTTTAGAAGTTAGGATTTTATGTGTTATTGATCACGTTTGATCGTGTGTTAGCCACTATATCCAAATATTACACACCTTACCAAAGAGCCAACATTCCAACCCATAATAAAGACCTCTTTCGATTCTTCTTTGGTCATGTACTACGATCAATTTTGAGCGTTCGATTTGTGAAATCTTGACAAGGTACATGTATTGACCGACTTGAGCGAACACCCTCAAAACTCCATTTATGAGGAAGTCATCGATTTGGTTTACATTTGAGAAGGAGTAATACGAGCAATGCTTGACGATAACGAGTTTATGTTGATAATTTCATCATATAAATAAGGATAAGCGCAAGGATTTTTCTTTTTGCACAATGTTCATTGCATGTACACTCTCGATTCTTTTCGTTGTTCGAGGACGAACAAACCGATAAGTGTGGGGTAGTTGTTTTGCATGTAATTGTTTTGTTTTTCCTCGTGTTTTTAGTTAAGGTTTAGAGTCGTGTCTAGTAGTTTTGAGTCGTTTCTCGTTAGGTTTTAGGACTTTTCTCGTTTATTTTCTTTTTGGCTTTAAGAGTACAATATGTGTGATGTTTGTGCTATTTTGGGTTTTAAGCTCAAATTCTTATTTTGTAGGTGGCTAAAAGGATTATATTTGCTTGGCGGACAATTTGGATCGGAAAACGAGAAATTCGACCCGAAAGCATCCAGGATCAACTGCAAAGCCAAAAATCGACTGCCGGATCGACTGAAAAGCCCCGAAATCGACTGCCGTACAGAGGCCAACGTCTTCCAGCAGAGCAGTCGATCGACTGAGCAGCCGATCGACACCCCCTGCAGTCGATCGACTGCAACGCTGAGGGCTGCGGGAATTTTGGTGTTTTTGACGTTCTTGCCCCTACAAACAACTATATAAAGCCCACACCTTGCACCATTGAAAGGATAACTCCCCTCCCAACCCAAGCTAGGGTTTGGGATCAAAATTACACTCAAGCTATTGGATAATTCTCTTTCCTTAGGTTTTAGATTCAATTTCAAGCTTTGATGTAATTTCCTTTCCTAGTTTTAGATTTACTTTCATGCTTGGCTTTGGGTTTGTAAGCCTAATAAGAATCCAAATACTCCTTTGAATTGTTACTTTTGATGCAATTACATTCAAGCTTTGTTTCATTTCTTAATTCAAGTAAGTTTCCTTTCAATTTCATGTTTTATGCTTTAATTTCAAGCTTGTTCTTCAATTCATGCATGTTCTTTAATTTTATGCTTTTTGCCTTAGCACCTTGATTTCTTGTTAGATCTTAAGAATTGGATATGGAATCTAGATGAGTGACACATCTAGATCATAGATCAAGTCTTAGATCATAGATCAAGTCTTAGATCATCTTGACTTTGAGTTGTTCTTGTGCTTTATTTGCAATTTTATTTTCATGCATAGTTTTAGGTAGGGGTGTAAATGAGCCAAACAGTTCGTGAGCTATTCGCTATCCGACTCGATAAAAGCTCGCTCGAACTCATTTAAAAAGGCTCGTTTAATAAACGAGCAAAATCTAGATTCATGATATTTGGCTCGTTAGCTCGTGAGCGGGTTCGTTAGTGAGTTTTAGAGTGAGTTCGTTATTAAACTCGTATAAATTAAACGAATAATTTGGTTTTAATTATAATTTTATACTTGTTCATATGAAAAACATAGAAATATATATATATATATATATATATATATATATATATATATATATATATATATAAACTTATTTGTTTACGTATCTTAGTAGGTGTATTATATACTTTAAAAAATATTTTATTTTATTTTGCAATAAAGTAAAGAATAACTCAATTAATAATTAATATTTTCTGAACTCGTTTAGGCTCGATTAAACTCGAAAAAGCTCACGAGCCATAGATATGTTCGTTAAAAAAAGCTCGAGCTCGAGCTCGATAATAAACGAGCAAGCTTCAACTCTCTAAACTCGACTCGGCTCGGCTCGTTTACATCCCTAGTTTTAGGTTAAATCTTAGATCTACTCTTTATTGCTTGTTATTTTCCTTAAAGTTTTAAACTTTCATGTCAACTTTTATTGCTCTTTATATCTATGCTTTCAATTTTGCTTATTTGAATTATTTAGGATTTTATGCATAGTTGTACCTTGTGCATGCATGCTTGTACTTTGTGAAACAATGCTTGTTTTTACTTGTTTCATTATTTGCTTGCATTTTCATGTTAAGACATACGACGAGGCATCCTACCAACATGCAATTTCAATTCCTAGGATAGTTTAGTTAGTTTATTTGCTTTATTTTCATTTTCCTTTACTTTTCAAAGCTACAAACACAATGAATCCTTCAATTGAATCGAATTCCGATAATACCAAGTCATGAACCCGTTGATTTATTCATCACCACGAAAATTCTTCTAACAGTTAGGTAATTGCCTTATATTTAACCATAATTTTGTATTCATTTATTAGTTAGTTTCCTTGCTAGTTGATTACGTTTTTTCTTTATATCATGTTTCATTGGGAACTTGGAAGAGTCTAGAACATAGGAGTTTTAGTAGAGTCGATCATCTTAGCCTATATAAATGGGTCTTTGGTCTTTGTATTGTATCATTAAGTACATTCTTACTTTGGGTTTGCTTCGATCTATGAAAGTAGGAGTTGAGTTTGAGTGAAAATGACAAACAAAAATCCTTGTTACCCAAATAATCAATCCGTCAATGAAAGAGGCCACCTAGCTCGAGATTTATTCAAGACTAGGGCCTCACGGGAGTAATTCCGCTGTGATAAATTTAACCCTGTGACAAGTGGTATAAGAGCCATGCTTGCATGATTTTGATATCATCGTCATTACTGTGTAGGAAGAAGCCATGGAGTTTTTAGAAAATGTAACCCTAGGTAGCGGGGCTGACATGTTAGAGTGAGTTGGTGATGTACTGTAAGATGGGCTAATGGGATTCCTTAGGTGGATAGATGAATGCCGGGAGGAAGGCCTGAGAAATATGAGGGACGATGTTTGTTCCATGATGAGATAAGGAAGGGCGTTGACAGTCGAAGGAGTGATTGCGGATCCACTCAAAATTTTGAGGGATGCTCGGGTGTCGATGTGATATTACTATAAAAAAGAACAGAGAAAAATCAAGTGCCAAGTTGATTCAAAGGATGTGCAAGAAGTAGTGATGGAGTTGGAGCTGAGGCTTAAACCAACAGCCCCACTAAGGAAGAAACAGAAGATCCAAGCAGCCTCACAATGACCAAACAATTGGTGAATCAAAGGTGAGTCATCGCCTAGCTAAAGGAGTTAGATGCAAGTAGAAAGAGAGGAGGATGAGAGCGGATATCCTGGGAGGTTCAACCCAACAACCAGGAGCAGGAACTGACACCATAATTTAGGTGGAAAGGACCAAGGACTTGTCGAGGTTGTGGGACACCTAACCACATCGAATGGAAGTGACCCTTCAAAAGGGTAGACGACAAGGGGTGGTCTTTGATATTCGCCCCGAGTCAGCCTAAAAGAGACCGAGGAGTGATAAGATTCCCAGGGCAACCACTGACAAGATGGGGAGTTGAATGAGAGACCAAGTTGGATTCAAGGTGATGCCTCCCCACACTTTTGAAGGGAAGAAGGTACACCTTGGCGAGCATGGGCGTGAGAAATCTGGGAAGAGTTGGTAAACCCCCACCCCATGGAGTTAAATCGGGAGAGAGAGCATGGGGAGGGAGTGATGGCGTAGGGATTTCCATGATATAGGACGATTTTCCAATACGGGAGGAAGTGGATTGGTGGGGTGAAGTGGGTGTAGGAGTTCCTATGAAGCTAACTCTGAACCCCTTGGATCAAATCCAGGAGTGGGAGATATTGTGGAAAGCATCAGCCGGATGGGTTTCATTCACACTAGAGTGGGACATTCCTTGGTGAAGACGAACGGTGGTGTTTTTCCCTCGAAGGTCCATGAGGAGATTGTTGGTACATATTTATTCATAGTTGACATCCACTTGGGCATAATAGCTTTAACTAGACGAATGAGATGAAGTCCGGGTGATTCCTTGATAACTAGGGCTTGCTGTATCCCGGGATTCGCCGAGTGATTAGCTAACATCGAACTGACGAAGAATTAACCATATCTCCAAAGCATGGGTAAGGACACTAGTGGGGGAGGAGACCCACCAGGAGTAAGAAGGGATAGAAATACCACGAGGACTGAAGGCGTCAATCCTTTCTCACCAAAGGGGTGCCACATTTGTGATACCATGAATCACTTACGATGAGCTTGTCCATTTCGGGACAAGCAAGTAGTAGAAGATCAACGGCCCGAGATGTCCAGGATGGCGAGGATGAATATAGGTGTCTAGGAAGGGTCTATATCCTTCACGATAGCACCGTTGGAGGATATGATGTAGTGTTAGGGCTATAGTGGTGTGATTGCCCATGTGTTTGCATATCTTGTATACCAATACTTTGGTCTTTATAGACCCCAAGGATAAGCAAAGCATACGAGGCTCGTGGCTTGGAACCTATCCACCACAGAGAAGGGAGGAGATTACTTGGACTAGCATCGCACCGAGATCGACTTCAATTTTGGTAGGGTATAATGTCACAGATAAGATCCGTGAGCATGCTACCTTGATGTGCATGACCAACCAAGGGGGCTAAGTGATAGATGGACTAGGAAAATATGGGACGTCGTTGTGCCAGATGATCTTGGAGAATGTCAAAAGGTTCGGGCACTTAGGTGCAGCTCGATACGATGTGTGAGAGTCACGAGCATGCATGGGACCGCACGGGCATGCTTGTCTATTGCTACGCAGGTGCACGATTTGGGCGCTCTGAAGTTGAGCGAATCATGCACATAACGCAAGATAAATGAATAAGAGGGGATGTAAGGTGGGAATATGCGAATGGGACAATGTGCCATCATAGGCAAGGCCATGTGCCGACATGGGTTGATCAGCATGAGCATTAAAGGTACAGCCAGTTGCTATTCCAAAATTGTTCAAAGACGACACAACAAGGTGTTTTTCGTTATAGATTTATCATTAGCTTTTGTTTTGAAATTAATTTATGTAATTTTTTCTTGTACCTTGTCTTGATTCAGTGTTTGATTTGATTACAGGTACTACAAGACGTGTACTCGCTGGAGCTCCATGCCAGATGAAAGAACATGTGAACAATGGGGCAAGATAATGCACGCGTGATGTGCAAGACTTGGGCCACTGGGCAGGCCAGACATGCCGATAGTTCGCACGTGTGCTATGCACGATGCGCATCAGCGGCTGAACAGACTTGCGTACGCGTGTTGCGCACCGCGTACCAAAAGAGAGAGACCCATGGAGCAGCGAGCAAAGTAMCGACTTAATAGGGTCAAAGGTAGTTCCAAGACTTCCCTTAGTTGGGGAATTACCTTATATTTAATCATAATTTTGTATTTTCTTTATTAGTTAGTTTCCTAATTGTTTACCTTATTCCTTTATGTTATGTTTTCGTTGGAACTTATAAGAGTCTAGAWTATGAGAGTCCTAATAGAGTTGTTCATATTGACCTATATAAAGGGGGTTTCGGTCTTTGTATTTTTGTCATCAATTAAATTCTTTTTATGATTTTGTTTTGATTTATAGTTGAAGTTGAGTTTAAGACGACAAGAAAAAACCCTTGTTACCCTAACATATTGCTCATATCAAATTCCATCACTTTACGAGTACTACCCTTTACTATATTCCTTGCTTCTTGTRCACAAATATAACCAATCCAACAATGAGAGAGGCTGCCTAACTCGAGATTTATTCGAAACTAGGTCCACATAAGAGTAATTCCGCTACGACAAAGTTAAATCACGTGACAGATGGCTATGCCTTTCATATTGTGTTTTCTTCGCTTACCTATTGTGGGGGTAATTTAATTTCTTAACCCCAAGTTTGCTTTGTAAAATTCATATTCAGTTTCTTTTAGCTAATTATCCTGGGGTTGGAAATACCATATTGGTATTTCCAATACCAAATGCCCATTTGTTATAAAACTCAAAAATCAAATACCCAACTAAAAATTTCTCACATATAAAATCTATTATATACTATCACATTAACACATATAATTGAATATTACTAAACAAAATATTATAATACAATATCAATCATTTTTCAAACATGATTTTACATCAAATATAATATAATTACATTATTATCTATTTTTAAGACATGATTTGACATCTAGTAAAAAGTAAAGGATTATAATCATATAATAAATAAGAATTCTTATTATTCGCATAATTTTGAATACTCAATTCTGAATGCCATAATTAGAATTTTAAGGAATTCTAATTCATATATGCTCTTTATGTTTTGGTATGCACTACTAAATCTCCCAGACCAACTAAAATGGAAACGAAGATGGTTGCCGTTGGCGATGGCTTGCCTGTGCAGGGACAACACAGGAAGATCGACAGGTATGAAGGGTTTTCAGTAGTCGCAGGTCGTTTACCCAAAATAATAATAATAATAATAATAATAATAATAATAATAATAATAATAATAATAATAATAATAATAATAATAATAATAATAATAGTGCTTAGGTGGAAGGTCACTCAGCGATATAGCTCCTTAATTCACTACCAAAAAACAGGTGCATGCTGACGGCCAAAATACCGTCAGCATATGCTGATGGCTTCTGACAGACATAAAATTACTGACGGATTGCTGAAAGGAAAAGGTTGTCAGCGACCCGTCAACATTATTTTTGGGCGACGAGTTTGCTGATGGGCCGCTGATGGGCCCAGTTGCTGATGGGACAGCGCCAACAAAAAAAAAAAGAAGATGAAGGGTCTCTACCCGTCAGTAATATTAAAACATAATAAAAAAATATGTTGACGGGTGTCGTGCCCGTCAGCAAATCTGTGGTAAAATCAGATCCCTTCTCTGCTCGCAGAAACAGAAAAAAAAAAAAAAAAAAACAGCCACAACATCAGCCCCAACCCGCCGCCCGCCAGCACCGAGGAGGAGACACCACCACCCGCCTGACAGATGGAGAAGAGAGGAGAGAGCGACGGTCGACAACGTCACCACTACCACCACCGCATCACCGCCACCATCGTGACCCCACCACCATCACCGTGACCGTCGGCCAGCCACCAGGTTTTTTTTAATTTTATAATTAATTATTTATATATATAATTGTGAATTTATTTAAAAAATATTGATTATTATTGAGATTAATTAGCAATAATTCAAGAAATTAGGGTTGAATTTTAATTATTTAGATGTTTTGGATTTGATTTTAAAAATTAGGGTTAGTGGGGTTTAATTTAGAATATTTTGAAAAATTAGGGTTGAATTATAATTATTTAGATATTTGGGTTTATTTTCAAAAATTAGGAATAGTTTGGAATTTATTTATCAATTAATTTAAATATTAGAGTTGAATTGTTAATAATTCATATTTGAAAGTTTTTAGAATGTATGTGGTGGTGGTTTTGATATGCCATAGTGATTGGCAAGTTGTGTTTAATTAATATTTATGTTATGGTATAAATGTCGTGATTGAATGGTGTTGTGATTGGTTGGGGTTGACGTCGGTGATGACGTGGTGTACGGCGCTGGCTGGGAGGTTTCGTCTATCTAATAATGAATTTTGATTTTTTTTTCAAAATGTGATGGTAGTTTTAAAAAGTGCGTTGTGGTGGGTTTTCAAATACCGTGGTGATCGGCAAGTGAATATTTTATTCAATTTATATTTATGTTATATGATCTGTGATTAATACATGTTGTGTACGTTGGTGAAGACTTGGTTTACGGTGCCGCCCGGGAGGTTTCTTCCCTCCAAAGATTCAATCATTATCTATAGGCACCCTCATAGTGCTCGCTTATTTATAATTTGATCATCTATATTATTAATCATAATTATAATATCGTAGGATGAGTTCTGACTGTAGTTGGATGTACACGTGGAGGGTGGACGGTTATCTGTCGAAGGCTTTCATGGAAGGGGTGGAGAATTTCATACAATTTGCACTCACCCATGGAGCAATGAAGGATGGGGAAAAATTTAAGTGTCCGTGTAGTCATACTAAATGTAGGAATTACAGTTATCACGGTGTAAATGAGATCAAATTTCGTCTCGTTAAAAATGGACTCGTACTAGATTATTACATCTGGACATTTCATGGTGAAACAAATCTTTATTGCACGCAACATGTCGACCCTGAGGTTCACGTTGGAGGATTATCTTATGCCACTCCTGAAAAATCCTCAAATGTTTACATCAATATGGTTCACGATGCAGTCGGTTCGAACTTTGTATGGAGCCCTAATTTGAAGAACCGTCTAATCATGAGGCCCATAAGTTCTATGATATGTTGAGTACTGGAAACTAACCTTTGTATCCCAGAAACATTCTCAGTTTTATCTAGTCGCCCATCTCATGAATATGAAGACAGAAAATCGCATGTCTCAGAAGTGCTATGATCAAGTACTGGATTTAATCAAAGAAGTTGTGCCAAAAGATAATCATATACCAGATGACTTCTACAAGAGCAAGAAGTTATTAAGGGGCATGGGCCTACCGGTCGAGAAGATCGATTGTTGCATGAACAATTGTATAATCTATTGTAGAGACGATTCTAATTTGACCAGTTGCGATTTTTGCAACCATCATTGTTTCAAACCCGCTAAGCAGGGAAAAGCAAAATGACAGAAAAGCAGCATTGTATATAAGAAGATGTATTATATTCCATTAACTCCTCATCTACAAAGGTTATATGCATCTACAACAACTGCAAAGGACATGAGGTGGCATGCTGAACACATTTTTGAGATATTGTGATGCATCACCCGTCATATTCAGAGGCCTGGAACCATTTCACTAAAACTCATCTGGAGTTCGCCGCCAAAAGTCGAAACGTAAGATTGGGCCTTTGCACAGATGGTTTTCAAACTTTTGGTAGTTTCGGGGTGCAATATTCCTCGTGGACGGTGATAGTCACACCATACAGCTTGCCTCCATGGATGTGTATGAAAGAGCAACACATGTTTTTTAGTGTTCTTGTTTCAGGCCCCAAAAACCCAATGGATGAGTTGGATGTATTTCTACAACCTCTAATTGCTGAGTTGAATTAGCTGTGGACGGTCGGTGCACCCTCACATGATATCTCTAAAAAATAGATTTTTCAGTTACGGGCAGCTCTTATGTGGACAGTTAGCGATATCTCCGCCTACTCTATGTTGTCTGGTTGGAGCACGGCTGGAATAACGGTATGTTCATATTGCATGGAACATTCAGATGCATTTACTCTGAAGTACAGAGGGAAACAACCTTGTTTTGATAATTATCTGAAGTTTCTTGATTGTGGTCATCCTTTTTGAAAAGATAAAAGGAATTCTCGAAAAAACAGAAAGGTGGAGACTCCACCGCCGGCCAGGAACGAAGATTTTGGAAGAGATAGAAAGTTTGGGGCTTTTGAAAGTTATTGATCTACATGCAGAGGCCGTTAATGGATGCATAGAAAAATCAAGTGGTTGGAGGAAAAGAAGCATATTTTGGGATTCTCTATACTGGAGCACAGATTTGATTCGGCATAATTTAGACGTTATGCACATCCAGAAAAATGTATTTGATAATATTTTCAACACGATTATGAATGTCAAGGGGAAGGAAAACACACTCCCAAATATAGGGATGAACTGAATGAATATTTTTTTCGCCCCATCCCACAACAAGACGCAGCAGGAAAGTATCCTAAAACTTGTTACACATTGGATAAGACATCAAGAGTTGCCTTGTGTGAGTGGGTAAAAGCTCTTCAAATTCAATATGGATATGCATCAAACTTGGGCATTCCGTTGATATGAAGGGATTGAGATTGTTTGGTATGAAGATTCACGACTGTCATGTGTTAATGCAAAGGTTGATACCAATTGCCTTTCGAGAACTGCTTCCCCATCCTATGTGGAAGGCCCTCACAGAGCTGCGTTTATTTTTCAAGAACCTCAGCTGCAGAGTGGTTGGGACTGATGATATGAGTCGTTTAGAGCGTGATATTCCTCTAATTTCGTGTCAACTTGAAAAGATCTTTCCGCCTAGTTTTTTCAACTCCATGGAGTATTTTCCTGTTCACTTAGCATACGAGGCAAGATTCACAAATCCAGTGCAATATAAGTGGATGTATCCATTCGAGAGATTTCTCCGCAAACTGAAAGACAACGTGAAGAACAAAGCGAACGTTGAGGGCTCGAAAGTAAATGCATATCTTATCAAATAGGCATCAACTTTCACTTCGTACTATTTTGAAAATCACGTCTTAACGAAAAAGACAAATTTACCTCGTAATGATGGTGGACAAAATTGTGAATACAATGATGATGACGTTCCTTCAGTGTTTAAGAAGTATGGTGAATTGTTCGTAGCATCGGGAAAAAGATTCTTGAGCAAAGAAGAATTTGATTCGGTGAGAAATTACGTTTTACTGAACTGTGAAGAAGTACAAGATATTATCAGATTTGAAATGCCATTATTTATAATTTTTTAAACGAAATATTAATTATATAATAAATTAAGATAATTTTTAATTTTATTCATATGTAGTGTCTTCACGGAGGTTGTAAAACAGTCTCATCCAAACATTACAGATGGTGGACTGAACAAAAAAACTGGAAAGTGAATTTGCTAATTGGTTTGAGAGATATGTGAGTTCTTCTAAAATAATTATATACAGTTGTGACATATAAATGCAATTTATATTGACATCTTAATAAATAATATGTTTATTACTTTCGTCATTATAGGCACAAGATCCCTTGAACAATGTCACCGACATGTACATTAAGAGTCTAGCATTAGGTCCATCACGATGTGTGATTACATATCATGGTTGTAAGATAAATAGATACAGATTTCACACAATTGCATACGGATAAAATAGATCAACTTCGAGCACTGACGTATGTATAAAAGGAACAAACTATGGAGATAATGAGTATGATTACTATGGTCATCTCGTAAAATTTGTTAGACTCGACTATACTGGCTTGCCTTACAAGAGCACACCCATGTTCAATTGTGGGTGGTTTGATCCAACTCCCGTAGGCACAAAGGTTCATCCTCAGTATAATCTTGTCGATGTCAATTATAAGCGTAGATTCAATTGTTATGAACCATTTGTACTTGATGCCCAAGCTGTTCAAGTTTACTACTGCCTGTATCCGAGTTTGAAATGAGATAAGCTGGATTGGTTGGCATCGTGCAAAACTGATTCAATATAATTGGAGAATTGAGATTTCCAATTACACGTCGACCTTATTATTAATGATTCGAATGAACTTGTCGACTAGGCAGAGGAGGAGACAGAAGATGAGTTTCTAACCAATGATGAAGAAACATACGAAGATGAGTTTGACAATAACCTAGATAGTGAAAGTGTTGGTTCAAGTAAATTATAAAACTGACACATACATATAGTTTGAAATTATATTAATTTATTTATACAGTTTAATTATGCTTAATTTTTTTTTTCAAATGAGAGGTAGAGGTCGTAGACGTTCTTCTCTAGGCCCACCTTGGGGCCGTGCTTCTCTTGGTTCATCATCATCGTCTCATCGTCACTTAGTGGACGAATATGATGATATGGTTAACTTATCAGCAGGGACTCCACCGAATATTCTAGCCACCCCGTCTGATGCTAGTACATTGAGAGGTCTCATGCCACCACGTTCTGGTATGATCGAGGTCTATGTCATCTCACCTAGTTAAGTAACTTTAATTTAATTTTCATTGCTAATAAATTCTTTATTTTAATATTTTACAATAATAAACTCTATATTTTACTAGGCTACACAATCACGTGACAGATGGCTATGCCTTTCATATTTTATTTTCTTCTCTTACCTATTGTGGGGGTAATTTAATTTCTTAACCCCAAGTTTGCTTTGTAAAATTCATATTCAGTTTCTTTTAGCTAATTGTCCTGGGGTTGGAAATACCATATTGGTATTTCCAATACCAAATGCCCATTTGTTATAAAACTCAAAAATCAAATACCCAACTAAAAATCTCTCACATATAAAATCTATCATATACTATCACATTAACACATATAATTGAATATTACTAAACAAAATATTATAATACAATATCAATCATTTTTCAAACATGATTTTACATCAAATATAATATAATTACATTATTATCTATTTTTAAGACATGATTTGACATCTAGTAAAAAGTAAAGGATTATAATCATATAATAAATAAGAATTCTTATTATTCGCATAATTTTGAATACTCAATTCTGAATGCCATAATTAGAATTTTAAGGAATTCTAATTCATACATGCTCTTTATGTTTTGGTATTCACTACTAAATCTCCCCGACCAACTAAAATGGAAACGAAGATGGTTGCCGTCGGCGATGGCTTGCCTGTGCAGGGACAACACAGGAAGATCGACAGGTATGAAGGGTTTTCAGTTTTCGCAGGTCGTTTACCCATAATAATAATAATAATAATAATAATAATAATAATAGTGCTTAGGTGGAAGGTCACTCAGCGATATAGCTCCTTAATGCACTACCAAAAAACAGGTGCATGCTGACGGCCAAAATACCGTCAGCATATGCTGATGACTTCCGACAGACATAAAATTACTAACGGATTGCTGACGGGAAAAGGTCGTCAGCGACCGGTCAACATTAGTTTTGGGCGACGAGTTTGCTGATGGGCCCAGTTGCTGAGGGGTCAACGCCAACAAAAAAAAAAAAAAGAAGATGCGTTCTTTATTTTCTATGCTTAAATTTTATTTTATTTTTAAATGAGAGGTAGAGGTCGTAGACGTTCTTTTCTAGGCCCATTTTCGGGCCGTGCTTCTCTTGGTTCATCATCATCGTCTCATCGTCACTTAGTGGACGAATATGATGATATGGTTAAATTATCAACAGGGACTCCACCGAATATTCTAGCCACCCCGTCTGATGCTAGTACATTGAGAGGCCTCATGCCACCACGTCCCGGTATGATTGAGGTCTATGTCATCTCACCTAGTTAAGTAACTTTAATTTAATTTTCATTGCTAATAAATTCTTTATTTTAATATATTACTATAATAAACTCTATATTTTACTAGGCTACACAGTCATTCGCTGGAGTTACCGATAATTCTTCGGCTGATCCACAAGACTCGTTTACACCCCGATTGGTGGAGGTACGAGAATATTCCCCAGTCTCATCATCAGTTGTGGTGGTACGAGTTTTTGGTAATTAACTAATATTATTTTCGAAAGTTGTTATATATAATGACTTTTATTAATCAAATTATTTTGTTTTGTTTTGTAGAGGCACTGTTATTGGGACACGAGTGTATATTTTGAGGAGGTCTTATATCGTAACTTCTACAGTTCTATTACCCACTCGTGGTGCAACCGTCTCCACGAGTGCAAGAAGCAGTGGAGAGCGTAGGGGAGGGTGTCACATGCGTGGTCGAGGACATCTAGAGGAGATATGTGGTGGAGTTCGAGAAGCCGGAGAATAAGAAGAAGTCCGAGTAGGCGACCAGGAATAGGATGAGCGAGCCCAACAGGCCTGGTACTGGGATAACCAAGCACAGAGGAGGGTCTCGAACTGCGATTGGTCATGCACGTCAGCTCGTAAGTAAATTTAAATATTTTGTAAATTAGCTCGTAAGTAACTAGTTCATAATTGGTGATAAATTAAAAAGTAATTTAAATATTGTGTACGGCGTGGGAATCTGGGAAGGGAACCCACTACATTCGAGTTTCTCCTGACTATGCACCAGAGACCCGACGACACTTTTACTGATCATGTTTCGCAGTAGATTTCTGTAAGTATTTCTTAGATGTAATTATATATATATATAGGGGTGGGTTCAAATAGAACCATGCCATTATATGCTAACCTGCGAACTAGTGCTTTTATTATATACCAGCAGTACTTTTATTATACAATCCCAATACTTTTAATTAAATAAGAAAATACACAAAAAAATCTAATCCATCCATTTAATTATATCTAAGGCCCATAATTGATCCTAGGTTCACATATAGGGACATAGTTCTCATTTGAACCTATATCTTTCATTTTTAATCCTCGTAACGGTAAATTATACATCAATAAAAATATTGCAGGAGGAGTATTGGAGCTGTCTAGAGGAGGCTCGTGCCATCACAGGATTCTACCAACGTTGATGAGAACGGTCTATCTAGAGACCGTCAGGGTGAAGAAGGGTCATCAGTTTGGCATGTGATGCTTATAAGGTCTTCTGACTTCGAAGACTTCCAGAGGCGGTACCTCCTCTAATCCAGATAGCTATGTAGTTAGCTCGAGGCGAGCGAGTGGGCACATCAAGAGCAGCTCCAGGCGATGCGCGAGGAGCATGCGCGTAAGCGCCTGTAATTGGAGGCGACTCTCCATGAGCGGTTGATGCAGGAAGTCGCCGCAGCGATGAGAGCGTGACGGCGGCGGCCGCCCTCTGATCCTACAGGTGGTTTCCAAGCTGATTCTCCAAATGATTATGCAGTGTAGTTGTTTTAAGAACAAAGAATATTTATGTTTGATAAATTATATAAACTTCATCATTATACGATATAATTGTTAATTAATTATATTTTATTTTTAATTTTTCTTTTGAGAAATGCAAATTAGTTTTCGTATTTGATTATTGATTTGTGACATTAATACATGTAAAAATAATAAATAAAATAAAATTTAAAATATATTTATTTGAAAATGCTGACGGTAATTCTTGTTAGCAAATGCTGATGGCCAAGAACCCGTCAGTATTATTTGAATTTGTTGACGGGCTTGACCCGTCATCATATGCTTACAGGCACTACCTGTCAGCAAATGCTAACGTATAACGAATCATGTGCAGGGAATTATCAACGGGCATCACCCGTCAGTATGTCGTCAGCATTTGTTGATGGGTACGTTAATCCCGTCAGCAATCAAATTGTTGACGCCAAAAATACTGACAGGCAGTACCCGTCAACAAATTGATGGTGACGGATTTGCTGATGAGTTTGCCCGTCAGTAATTTTCGATTTTTTTGTAGTGATGGTCATATGCGAGTTTTTAGAAAACGATATAGCTCCTTAATGGCATATGTGAATTTTTAGAAACCGAGTTATTTTTATTTAAAAAACACACACACACACACACACACCATATTACATGTATAATAATAATAATAATAATAATAATAATAATAATAATATGGAAAGTCAGTCAACGATATGACTCCTTAGTGGCCATATATGATTTTTTAGAAAACTTGAGTTTTATTTTTATTTTTAAAAAACCACCTAATTATCGCATATATAATAATAACATATAAGTGACATGTAAATTTGAAAATTGAATTAAGCGTCCAAAAGAATCAACTTAGACAAGCAGGCAAAATAACTGCTAACATTATCAACTTCCAACGCAGCAATCTTATTATATAGAAATTGATTCGAGATATATTATTACTATTATTAGTGGCCAAGAGAATAGGTCTTAGTCTTTAAACAATCTACGAAATTGAGTTGTTGACAATTTGACTTTTGATTGTAGAGTTACTTGTCACAGGCCAACGACGACTTCAAGTTCCATTAATTTTTTCACAACTAGCTGTTCAACTTGCTATACCTTATTCCTTAACAATGATGACATATACATTTCTCCCATCACCTTATTTATTTCCAGAGATATTTTATTCCATCATAGTCCTCTCTCACATATAAAAACCTAAGAAATGAAAAGCATGTAAGATATATAGTTACATTTTACAAGAAAGGTTTATTTGTATTGTGACCACAGGCCAGCTTGTTAAATGAGCAATTCAATAAGAGGATAGGGCTAATACATGCACAAAACAGTAGTTGATGACTAGATGCTATTTCAACGTCACATATACAAACTGCCAAATGTTAGGTTGACCCGGTGTTTACTGGGTCGAGTTGGGGTTTCTTCGACCCGAAAGGATCAGACTTTTTTGGCCGCTTTATTATATTTTTCTACTCATTATTCTCTAAAAGAATCCAAGATAAATATATAGTTAATTCACACGTATTAACAAAATATTATATTTTTCATTTATGCCGTATACCTAAATCCAATTAAAACCTGGTAACAATTAGTTAATTAAATACTTAAATCCAATTACAACCTAGTCGATTTCGGCACGTCCACCCGTTTTATTTTTTTTAAGTCAACTAATAAAGGACAAAAACCCCAGCACTAATTTCAACTAAGGTGGCGCGGATATATATATAAACATACTCAGTACACACACATTTCATTTGTCAATGACATTCCAATAAGCATGTATCTAAATTATGCTCCTAATTATCCTCTCCTCTTCTTCATCATATGCCTTCTAACACTAACCCAAGCTCAAACCATCTCAAAGCCCAACTGTCCGAACAAATGTGGAAACTTGACCGTCCCATATCCCTTCGGCATCGGCATAGGAGCCGGTTGCGCCTTAAACTCCGATTTCGAAGTCAACTGCAATGCCTCATTCAGTCCACCCAAACCCTTCATAAGAAGAGGCAACCTTGAGATCCTCCGAATCTCGGACAACCAAATCCGCATCAAGAACTGGGTGGCCGCAACTTGTTACGACCAGTTTGGAAACGTAACGCGCGAAAATCGAGCGTGGATCAATCTTGGGACCACACCGTTTGCGTTCTCGGATGTCAACAAGTTTACTATAGTCGGGTGTGATGAGTTTGCGCTGATAGCCGGATCAGACGGTCGGAATTTCACCAGCGGATGTGTTTCGCTGTGTTCCAGCAGCCAAGATTTGATTGAAGGTGAAGAATAATTTTTTTTCCTTTATTAAAATATTACAGCGTAGTTCCTTTTTATTGGACCTACGTGAAATAGTGAGAGAGATTTTGAGAAAACTTGATTTTTTTTTTAATTTGTATTTTTTTAATATTTAATTTTAATAGAGTTATTTTAGTCTTTTTCAAAATTGATTATTTTTGTCCAAAAAGTTATGGGGGTAAACTCATAAATTTGGGTATTAACAATATTAGAAGATGGGCGGGGCTTTTTTCGTAATTAGACTAAACCTGGTCAAGTGTATTTTTGTAATTGTTCCTCAGTTTTATATGAAAAATTTACAAAAAAACAAATCCATAGGATTAACAAAAACAAAAACTTATGTTAAATGCAAAGGGTAACTGATAAAAAGATCCTCAAAGTATTTTCTGTAATTATCCCTTCATAAAATATGCACAAACTGAAGCTACATAATTGTTGAAGGTGACTGTTCTGGAATTGGATGTTGCCAAACTGCAATTCCAAAGGGGCTAAAGAGCTTTAATGCAAATCTTGGCACATTATATAGCCACGCGAGAATTTCGTCCTTTAACCCATGTGGCTATGCCTTTCTGGGAGATCCTGAGAGCTACGAATTCAGCGCAACGGATCTCAACGACACGGGTTTCCAAAACAGGACCATTGAGAACGTGCCTGTGGTCCTTGAGTGGGCTATTGGCGCCCAAAACTGTAGTGAAGCTGGGAGATTGAATGGTTTTGCATGTCTTGGAAATAGCGTTTGTGTCGACTCTGAAACAGGGCTTGGGGGATATAGATGCAGCTGTTTAGAAGGGTACAATGGGAATCCATATCTTAGTCCTGGCTGCACGGGTAATTCATTTTTACAGTGGGA
This sequence comes from Phtheirospermum japonicum, assembly GCA_014905375.1. Classification (NCBI taxonomy): domain Eukaryota; kingdom Viridiplantae; phylum Streptophyta; class Magnoliopsida; order Lamiales; family Orobanchaceae; genus Phtheirospermum; species Phtheirospermum japonicum. The sequence goes on along the minus strand of BMAC01000631.1, from coordinate 107,889 downwards.
GTGTTTGCAAGCACTTAAAAAAAGTTCTGAACTTTCAGTCTTTTTAGTGGATTTTTTTTTTTTTTTTAACTTTTTTCCAAAAAAAATAAATAAACAAATTAACATTTCAAAATGTCAATATTTGCTTCTAATTATTTATTAATTAATTAGAATCTAAAAGTAGAGTTATGGGTACTTCATATATTATGATTTTTTTCATGGTTTCACTTTTATACTCCCCGTCACACTATGATAGTTCTGCGTTTAATTTCACACAAATTAAAAAATGAATAATTTCTATAGTTAATTTATTAATTTAATTAATAATTTTCAATTATATTTTTTTTTTCAATTTATTAGTATCAATTAATACTCCTAAAATTCAGTATTGAAATTAGTATATTTGTTATTAGAATAGTAAATTTCGCATTGTAATCATCAATTTTCAATTGACTTGGAAGAAAATTAGTATTTTAAAACTATTAATTAAGAATATATGTGGAAATAGAAAATTAATAATATGTTAAATATGATAACTGTATTATTTTTATGGGATGTGTACAAAAAATAATAAATAAATAAATAAATAATTTATTCACCAAATTCTAGTTAATTAAAGTTACCACTAATTTATGATTTTCAACTATTACTCTGTTCTACTGTAGTTCACCACTTTAAAGAATTAGGAATTGAAATTTATTTTGTTTGTTAAAGGATGAATTGAAAATTGTAACATGCTTACTGTTTGACAGATACGAACGAATGTGCAAACAATCCCTGCGGTGAAAATGGAATTTGCACTAATATCCCAGGCGGTTTTAATTGTACTTGTAAGAAGGGATACTTTGGTGATGGGACAAAAGATGGACGTGGCTGCATTGCTAACAACTCTACCTTTCCGGTTACTAAGCTTGCATTAGGTAAAGATCAATTCGCCTTATAGCACTATATTTCTCCATGCGTGTGAAAAGAAAACAATACAAATTTGCATTAATGTTGAACGATAAAATTAACAAAATGAGTTTTTTCTTTTTAATTAAGTTAGATTAAATCTCCAGGATAGTATTGGTGTATTTACAAAAATTACTCCTAGATTTTGGGTTATTTACAGAAAACATTCATCTTACATTTTTCCATTCATAAGAATTTTATTTTCTCAAAAAGCCCTTACATTTATAATAATAATATGGTGACCCCGCTAACTTTGAGATAGAATCATAACTCCGAAATTCTTTTGTAAAAACTTTTCTTTTTTTTCTAACTACCTAGATTTCAATGGTGTTGGAAAAATGAGTTAAAAATGAAGGTAATTGGGTGAATATTAGACACCATTTTCTTTATGTTTCTTTTGTCGAATGGCAAGTTCGAATGTGCACTCGTATTGCATGTTGTGAGAACAACAAAGTGGTATTTTATTTGTCCAAAATAATTTTTGGAAGATAAAAATATTGAGGCTCAAAGTGTGAGTTTTGAAATGGATTTTTCATTTCCTTTGAAAGGGGCTTGCCCCACATTGAAAACATAAGGGAAAATCGGTTAGTTTATAAAATTCCACCTTCTTGGTAAGTGATACTCTAGTATGGAAGAAGGCTCTCTCCACGTGTGCGATCAGGAGGGTGCATATCACGGTCCTACTCGTGGTCCGGATCATGAACTTGTGTGCAAGCTCAGCCTCTTTTCTCATTTGTAACCGCTAGGAGTCACAATCTACAGTATGAACCTGGAATAAAACCTTTCAAAATTATGAGTTTCACAAGTCTCGGGTTTTTTCTTCACTAATGCAAAAAACGTGATTAGAGGCGGTTCAAAACAGCCTTTAGAGGCGGTTATGAACCGCCTCTAATACTGGCGATGCTTAAAGTAAAACACCCGGGCAGCGGTTCTAAGAACCTCGAACATCTTAGCTTTTGATCCGTTTTCAGATCGATTTTGCAACCTTGCAGAGATAATCCGACAAGGTTATCAGCTCCAAACAACTCATGCGGTGAAACGATATCCCAATCACAGTACATAAGTTGAAACTAAGATGAGTAGCGCCGATTTTTAATGCTTTCGAAATCAATTTGTTAGAGAGAACGATAATGACCATTCTTTTCATTCCGTGAATTTTTTAAACATAGCCTGAAACTCTCAATGTTTAGGTCCGATTCTTCGTACCTTTTAATAGTCTTCTCGACGAACTTCCAGAATTCATCAGTTGCAGAATATAAGTCGCAAAATCTAAAGAACAGCCCAAGGAGAAGGCAAAGTAAAAAAGAGTGCAGTTATCATAAACATGAGATATAAATTCAGGCCCACGTATTATTCAAACAAATGATATTGGAGCAAAATAGTAGAGTAATCCAAACAAGCAAAGGTATAGATGTCGATTTAACAATATGTGTACCTTGCTCATTGCATCTGCTACACAACATCTAATAAGGTCTTCATACAGGTCAGCCGAGCATTGGATTTCAGGTGCGTCAGACCAATATTCAAGGATTAGAAGTGCATACTCACAACACCTAATTCAGAAAATAGAAGCATTACTGCAAAAGCACATGGTACAGTAGGCTGGGAAATATATAAAAAAAAATTGAACCATACCTTGCACGGAGTGCAGTACCGCGGTCGTTCTTCGGAGAGTCGACAATCCGTTGAAGCACACGAGATACTTTGCAATTGCATAACATCTGAAGATCAAAATTGTGTCAATAACAGAATGATATACAAAATGAAGAAAAGAACTAGCAACCAAGAAATCAAAAAATTACCGTCTTTATGCAATTATTTGCAAATTCTGCAATTACAAGCCACCGTTATCACAACAAGCTTGAAAAGGACCTACGTTACATGACAGAAGTGATAGGAATGAATAATTTGACCAGCCAACAGCAACAACAAATAAGAACTGTTCTCACCGGAATAAACATCTCAGCACATGCCTCAAAGTCCCCCAAGAGATCTTTCGATAAGAAGCATAACAGATGGCATGCCTAGAAAAAGTGAACATACAAGTAAGAAGACCAAATAGATAACTTTAGCTATAAAGACAAATCTCCAAGGATATACTGGAACTACAGAACCACCACATCTATACAATAAAAATCAATCCCCCAAATTCCCAACGTGGCTGGGATCTTTTCATTGAGAGGAATTTGACGAGAGTTCAAGTGCACGAGACTTTCGAGATGAATTCACGAGATGGAGATTTTACCTATGAGATGATTTCCCAATAAATCGACGAAGGTGAGATTCGGGTGCCAGTGTTTGGGTAGATTGCCGGAGAGATTGGTCTAGGAGAGCGCGACGGCGCATAGGAATCTCATATGGCCGAGGATTAGGGGCGCCCACACGCGACGCGGTGAGGTCGATGATGTTCTGGAGGCAGCTGAGCCAAACGTCGGGGAGTGTCTGGGCAGGTGGAGTGGAGGTTGGCGGCGAGCTCAGCGAGAAGGCGGATGGGGGAGATCCGGAGACGAGGCGGTTGAGGAAGGCGAGGGAGGTGG
>BMAC01000631.1:86000-104397 GCA_014905375.1 Phtheirospermum japonicum | reverse complement strand
CGCTGCCAATAGTATTTTTGGCATCGGTTGTTATGAAGAACCGCTGCCAAATATAAAAATTCGGGCAGCGGTTATTATATAAGAAGCGCTGCCAAAACCAACTGATGCCAAATATTGAAATCGGGCAGCGCTTCTTCGCGAATAGGCGCTGCTAATACTACTATTAGCAACGGTTATTAGCAAAGAACCGATGCCAAAAGCGCTATTAGCAGCGCTTGTTAACAAGAAGCGCTGCCAAAATCAACCGATGCCAAATACGGAACCCGGGGCAGCGGCTTCTTATCTAACAGGCGCTGCTAATACTGCTTTTGGCATCGGTTATTAGCTAATGACCGTTACGAAAAAGAGTATTAGCAGCGCCTGTTAGATAAGAAGCGCTGTCAAATAATAGTTTTTGGCAGCGCTTCATAACTAAGAAGCGCTGCCCGGAATATATTTTTGGCATCGGTTCTGAGCGAACAACCGATGCCAATTTGTTTTGTTTTTTTTTGCACTTGAAATTATATAAAAAAATAATAAAAAAAAAACAGCTCCAGTCCAAAAAATCTGCCCCAAAAATTCACAAAATAAGCTCCAAAAATTCACAAATTCTGAAAATCCCAAAATTTATTATAAATCATACAAACCAAAAATATTCTTAACAAATACAAATTGTCCAAACAAACATCATTCATGTCATAAATAGCAAACAAGTGTTCAATCCTTAAATTCAACAAAAATGCTTATACCCACTCCACAACAGAAAAGGTAGGCCCCGGTTGCTTGCGACACTTGAAAAAAAAAATAATAAAGATTTGTTCTAGGAGAAGACGGAGGGGATAAAAAGGTTGTCTACGATCCGGCACGAAGTGCTGAATATAGAACAGAAAGAACGGTCGTAAGCATCCCGAGAATAAGTGTGCTCAACGTTACAGCTTTTGACTTGTTGTGAAGACCATTGCATACGTAATCTCGAGGCTTGCTAGAGAGACCGGTGTAACAAACATAAGCACAGTATACGGATATCACAGATGCAGGCAAGAGGCTGCCATTAACCTGTTGAAATTCACCAGTTTTACCACGTTTACAATATAAATAACAAAGCCCGTTATCATCAAACAAACAAAAATCAAAAACACCTACGAGTTTCAGAATTACAAAAACCCCGTTGAACTAACAGAATTTGCTGATGCCACCAAATATTTCTCTAAATTTTACACTTCTCATTAGGCTATTTGTAATATTTAGAAAAGAATGTAACAGCCATCAGCAAATTGTGTCAGTTCAACTAAAAATTGAGTTAAATATATATATATATAAAATTTTTACCTTGGGATGTAATGCAACGACAACAAAAACAAAACCAAGAATAATGGTCATCACAAGGAAAAAGACGTTAAGACCACAGTCATGCCCTGAAGGATTGAACCAGATGAACAAAAGTCCAGAAAACGTAAATGCCGAAATATAGCAGACTACCGACACGGCAAGTAAAGCAAGATACCTGAAAATAGAACAGAAAGTTTAATCAAACACACAACCCACATGAAGAATTAGAAAAAAAAAGAAAGAAAAAGAAAACTTGGAAATTACCACTTCTGCTCATCTTTAGCGACCCATGAATCATTCCAAGAATGTGTAAGCATCTAACAATATTATAACTTGCACCAACAAAAATAAACCAGCCCCAAACTTCGAAATCACTCCTACATAAATGATAAGTTCAAAGTTAATCAAAAAAAACTTTCAATTAGTAAAATACCACACTTGATCCAGTGACTTAGAAATTAAATAAGATATTAAAAAATATGAAAAAAAGCAAATTATACATTTACAGGCCAGAAAATGATTTTCTCAAGAACACATTTTTTGGAAATACGGACCATATACTGAGACAACGACATTGGGTAGGAAAAACATGAGGAATCACGCCTGTCGTTTTGATCTTTAATGCGATCATTATGACGGCTAATATTCCGAAGAATAAGAAACTCCCCAAGCTGACACGTAGGACCGCTTGCGCCTGGAACCATTCTTTCGAGAGGTTGTCTGAAGTGTTTATCCCTGTACACCATATCCATTACAGAGTCTCAGCTGTAATAGTACTCCCAAGTACGGAAAATGGAAACAATATTCAATTTGAAGAAACAATTCATGAATTTTAAAGCCAGACACGACCATAAACACACCCAAATAACAGGAAAAAAACATTTTGTCTTCGAAGCAATCACATACTCAATTGTAAAACTCATTTTAATTTATATTCATTTTTTAATTTTATTTACCAAAAGAATAAAACATTTTGTCTCGCGCAATCTCATTGTGACAATTGACACGATGTCACATGAGATCAAATGTAAAACTAATTTATTTGGGGCCGCATATTGGCACCTCAGAAATTGATAAGTTTACCTCATAATTTTTTGGATAAAAATTGATATGTTTGACTTGTCCAGATTGCTTCTCCCAAATGATCTTTGGGTGCGATCGGACCTGCGGTTTTGCTTATTCAACAAGGCGTTGAAGTCCACGCTGCGCAACACCAAACACCTTAGCTTATTCAACTTAGGAGGATTGATGGGACCGTCACAACCAGATCTCACACCCTCGTACATATTAGACAATGTCAATTTTTCAATCAAGGGGCAGCTCGAAATTATATTAGAAATCATATCGCTTTCTACAGACATTATGCTTAAACTAAGGGATTCAAGTCTCGAGCATCCTACCTTTCCCTCGAGCCACAAATCGGTTTTCGCACCATGCAACACCAGACACCTTAGCTTATGCATCTCATCACGAAGATTGATCGGACCCACAGGTCGTCCTTTAGCATCACAACAACCGAATAATGACAGTGTTTCAATCATTGGGCAACTAAGAATTATATGAGAAATCATATTGGTTTCTAATTGTACATATTTTAAACTAAGGGACTCGAGCCTCGAACATCTTAGCTTTTGATCCGTTTTCAGATCGATTTTGCAACCTTGCAGAGATAATCCGACAAGGTTATCAGCTCCAAACAACTCATGCGGTGAAACGATATCCCAATCACAGTACATAAGTTGAAACTAAGATGAGTAGCGCCGATTTTTAATGCTTTCGAAATCAATTTGTTAGAGAGAGCGATAATGACCATTCTTTTCATTCCGTGAATTTTTTAAACATAGCCTGAAACTCTCAATGTTTAGGTCCGATTCTTCGTACCTTTTAATAGTCTTCTCGACGAACTTCCAGAATTCATCAGTTGCAGAATATAAGTCGCAAAATCTAAAGAACAGCCCAAGGAGAAGGCAAAGTAAAAAAGAGTGCAGTTATCATAAACATGAGATATAAATTCAGGCCCACGTATTATTCAAACAAATGATATTGGAGCAAAATAGTAGAGTAATCCAAACAAGCAAAGGTATAGATGTCGATTTAACAATATGTGTACCTTGCTCATTGCATCTGCTACACAACATCTAATAAGGTCTTCATACAGGTCAGCCGAGCATTGGATTTCAGGTGCGTCAGACCAATATTCAAGGATTAGAAGTGCATACTCACAACACCTAATTCAGAAAATAGAAGCATTACTGCAAAAGCACATGGTACAGTAGGCTGGGAAATATATATGAGGGTGGAGAGGGATGGACCGAGGTTGGAATTTCAGGGTTTCTAAGCGGTTTCAAAGAAGCGCTGCCCGGTTTACTTATTGGCAGCGCTTTTTTAAAGAAGCGCTGCCCTTTTTTACTTATTGGCAGCGGTTCTTAAGGGAACCGCTTCTTATACTATTATTGGTGGCGGTTTTTATTCAATAACCGCCACCCGGAAGAAAATTTAAATTTTTTTGTATTTATAAGCAGCGGTTCTTTGCTAATAAGCGCTGCCTTTTCACTTTTTGCAGCGGTTCCTCTTTGAACCGCCACTTATAAAGCACCACCAATCAACTTTTTTCCACTAGTGCTTGTTATTATATTGTTTTTCCAATATAAGTTTGATAAAAATTTTAAAACAAATTCTAATTTCTAATATGGCTACTGAGAAAGAAATCGACACTCCTGCCACCAAGTCTTCGGCAAACCTCACTGTCACTATTTCTGCTTCGACATCCCATGTTGCTCCAACAGTCAACATCCCGATAAATCATGCAAAAAACCAGAGAAACTCAATGAGTATGAGTTTAAACATTGGCAACAAAAGATGTTGTTCTATCTAACCACTCTGAACCTTGTTAGATTCTTAAGTGACACTCCTCCAAAGTTTAACGATAATCCTATTATCCAAGCAGTCAGTGCGCTCGATGCTTAGATCTATTCTGATTTCTTATGTAGAAATTATGTGTTGAATAGCCTGGAAGATACGTTGTATAACGTGTACTGTTTTGTCCAACGACTAAGGAATTATGGGAGTTCTTAAACAAGAATATAAGGCTGAAGATGCTAGAGCAAAGGAGTTTATTGTTAATCGTTTTAGATTACAAGATAGTTGACAGTAAGTTTGTTGTTAATCAAGTGCAAGAGTTGCAAATCATGTTGACTGATATTCATTTTGAGGAAATGTATGTCAATGAAACTTTTCAAGTGGCTGTTATCATTACGAGCTACACGAAGTTGGAATGATTTCAAAAAATATTTGATGCGCAAGACGAAACTAATGATGGTTGAAGAACTTGTTGCTAAACTTTGTATTGAAGAAAATAATAAGGGCTATGACAACAAAAGTCATAATATTCATGTGTCTAAAGCAAATGTTGTTGAGCATACTGAAAGCTCAAAGAAAGATTTTAAGAAAATTTTCGATAATGTTGGAAAGACATCATTGAAACCTATGAACATGAATTTGAAGGAAAAAGAATATGGTGATTGTTTCAATTTGGAAAGCCTGATCATAGGTCTTCTAAGTGCAGGCAGCCTAAGAAGATTCAACAAGCTCACATGGTGGAAAATATCGCCAAAATTGTTGATGAGATGCACCTTGCTGCTGTTATCTCTGAAGTGAACCTGGTGGGTTCCAATCTATGTGGATGGTGGATCGACATGGGTGCTACCCATCATGTTTATTCAAATAAGGGCCTCTTTAATTTACTTGATAAAAGTGCTGATGGAGAGAAGCTTTTCATGGGAAGGTCCGCCACGTCTGATACCAAAGGCATGGTAAAAGTGGTGTTGAAGTTGACTTCCTAGAATGAACTAAACTTGAACAATGTGCTCTATGTACCAGAGATTTGAAAGAATCTTGTTGAGTTAGTTTTCGTATGGTTTTCGAGTATGATACGGTCACTTTGACCAACAATGGAGCATTTGTAAGAAAGGGTTATGAATGTAACTTGTTGTTCAAACTCAATGTAATGACTATTAATTCGAACATCAATAAAATAAATTACTCTTTCTTTTATACGCTTGAGTCTTCCATTACGTGGTATAGTAGACTAGGACATGTCAATTATAATACCCTACACAGGTTAATGAAATTGAAATGCTACATATATTCCATATTGATGCAAAATATGAGTGTGAAACTTGTGTAGAAGCAAAGTTGACTCAATTATCGTTTCAGAGTATGGAGCGAAATAACAAATCACTTGAATTTAATTCACACAGATGTGTGTGACTTAAAGACCACACCAACTCGTGGTAGAAATAAGTATTTCATTACTTTTATAGATGATTGCACTAAATTTTGTTATGTGTAGTTTATTAAAGTAACACTAGTGCAAATAAGTCAATTGTTGGCGCTTCGAAACGCTCATAAGTGGCGCATATGGAGCGCCACTAATCCGGGCGATACTTAAAACTCAATCAATATGGGTGGCGCTTCCCAACCATCACAAATAATAGAACCGGGTGGCGCTTGTTAATATGAAGCGACACCAATAGTAACAAATAGAGGTAGTTATTAATGTTGAACCGCCTCCATTATACTAGTCCGAGTGATGCTTGTTCGCATACAACATCACCAATAATGTCAGAGGGGAGGCGGTTATTGTTTGTGAACTGCCTCCAATGTATCAATCCGGGTGCCACTTGCTATTGATGAAGCGACATCTATACTCTTCATATAAGAGGCGATTATTAGTGTTGAACCGCTTCCAATAATACTTTTAAAAAACACATTTTAGATAGTAGTCCCCTATATTTTACAGTAAATTCAGCCAAAACATAAACTATATAAATCTCAATCAAACACTTCACTTTGATATTACATCAGAAATTTACTCAAAAATAAATCTCAAAACTCGTCAAAGTGCATCACTCCATTACTTCACTTTTATATAACTATCTCAAAACTCAGCACAGTGTAATATAATCAGTCTTCGTCTATGTCAATTGAAATACGCAACCTGATAAGCAAATAGATTTTTAACTGTCATCGTTAAATCACGACTATAACAAAAATAGTATTACCATCCGACCAAAGTTGTATTATTATATTATAGATTAAACAATAATCCAAACTTTTGTTACGCATAAATGTACATTGGTCATACATATGCGAAGATATAAAAAGAGTCTTTCCACCATGAGCCGCATAACAGTCAATAATACTATCTCGAGATTTAGGTCCACAACTGTAACCACCATTCCTATGCAACAAAAACTCATTAATATTGACATTAGTTATAAATTATAAAAATTAAATTCAAATTGAGTGCCGACGAGATCATTAATTAAAATGCTTTCAGGTTTAATAATGTAAATTAAAAAACTTAAAGGTTATGTACTATCATAGTCTTCTATTATTTTAAAGAAACCATTTAAATGTTAAGATAATCATACATTTTAGAACACAATGATGGAATAGACCTGAATGGAACCCTGTAGAATGCAAACTCGTTAACAAGATAAAATCAAACTTGGATTCGTTAACAAGATAAAACTAAACTTGGATCCCAAACCAAGATAAACCCTGAGCGCCTGCTGAGGATTTCACGTGAGTCTTAGAAGGAGAAGAATCAGCAGGGACAGGAGTGGCATGAGTCAATGGTTGTGTTGGGGCAGGGCGATTTTCGGTAGCCCAAGCGGCTGCGACAAAGGCAGCTTTTTCTCTCTCCTGGAACGTAATTTAACCCGAAAATGGTGATTTTTTAGAGGCCAAATTATGGAGAGAAACAGCATTAATAACATTAATTGAAGGGTTTAAATGTCTAATTCGACAGGATTCACAACATTTTGAGTGGAATTATCAATTTCACCTTCTTCAAGAAAAAGGGGATCGCAAACAAAGAGTTTTGAATTGGCCAAAATTGGAGCTTGTAATTATAAATTGATACCTTGGGTAGCATCGACATCTTTAGGGGAAGTATAAAGCACGTCAATGTTTTAATAGCCGAAATTGGGGCACGATTCTTACAATTGACATATGGGGAAGCATCAATGACATGTGACTGAGGCCTGTCAGAATTTTGTGTGGGTTTCTCAAAATTGGATATGAGATTAGGTAGGTTGAGTCTGGAGGATGATGGGGAATCAGAATTTGGCTCACCGATCGACGGCGAGGAACCAGAGGTGGTTGGAATTTTAGGGTTATGGGGGAAGTTGAGGTCGGCAAGATGGGCTTGAGTAAAAGGAGAAGGTTTTGGGTTTGCTAGGTTAATAGGATTGGTGGAATCATAGGATTCCATACGTGAGTCGCTGGGATTGGAGATTTTGACGGAAGGGGAAGGTTGGAAAATTCAGGGCAGCGGGTTGGGGAATTGGGGCAAGAACGGGTATTAGAGTAGTTGGTTAAAGTATGGGCCTTTGGGTGAGTCATGAGTCCGGTGGGGGTGGCCTCCGCTCAAGGCGGCGGCAGAGGGAAGGAGACGACGATGCCTGCAAGGTGAGGAGAAAGCAGAATTTGCCAAAAAATGGAAAATGAGTAAGACGGGTAGAGAGAGGCAAGGGTAAAAAATCTAGAGAGAGAAAGTGCATGTGGTGTAAAAATTTAGAATTTTATACGTGTCTCTTCCTATTTAACAAACGCCACTAATATCTGAGGTCAGGTGGCACTTTGTTTCTAAGGACCGACTCTAAATAGTCCATATAGAATTAGAGGCATTTTTTCAAATAACCGCCTCCCGGGTTTGTAATATTGGTGACACTTTTATAATGAAGTGCTTCCCGATCGACTCTTTTGGCGGCATTTAATAAGAAACCGACTCCTTTATTATTATTGGTTTCGGTTTCTAATAAAGAAGCGCCACCAGATGACTTTTTTTTTTTTTACATATAAGGCGGTTTAGTGCTAAAAAGCGTCACTTTTATACATTTCGCAGCGCTTTACTTTCAAAGCGCCACTTATGAACCGACACTAATTTTATTTTTTTTCAGTATTGTAAAGATGAAACAATAAAGAAATTTGTTATTAATAAAAGTGAAGTTGAGAATCAACTAAATAAAATGATCTCTGTAATAAGAGGTGATAGAGGAGGTAAATATGAGTAACATTTTTCTAATTTATGTGGTGAACATGGAATAAGACATGAGACCACATCACCTCATTCACCGGAACAAAAGGTGTTGTTGAAAGAAATAATCGTACAATAAAAGAAATGATGAATGCAATGTAGTTGAATTCTGAATTAACTCAAAATATGTGGGGGGACGTTGTATTATTAGCTAATTACCTTTTAAATAAGGCTCCCAAAAATAAATTAGACAAAAGCCCATATGAATTATTGCATGTAAGAACTCCATCGTATAAATACATACGAATGTGAGGGAGTTTTTCTAAGGTTGCAATACGTATACCTAAGAAGGTAAAAATAGGACCAAAAACTGTTGATTGCATATTCATTTGATATGCACATAAAAGTAGTAGTTATCTTTTTCGTGTACATAAGTTTAAGATTTATACCGTACACAAGAATATGATAATAGAGTCACGAATTCTTTCGTTCTTTAAACATGTGTTTCCACTTGAGTTTGAAATGGAATCCAATTTCATTAAAAGGACTATGGAAAAATAATGAGAAAAAATAAGATGAAAAAGTTGTGGTATAATCACGTAGAAGCAAGGGAGCTAGGTTAGACTAGTCCTTTGCTCCAAATTTTTTAATTTACATGTTTTAAACTGAACCTCAAGATCATTATGAAGCATTGAGCTCTTCGAAAGGGGTTCTATGGAAAGAAACAAATAAAAACAAAATTGATTGCATTTTGCAAAATCACACATGGGAGCTTGTGGATTTTCAGTAAACCATTAATGAAAGCTGACATAATGATTGATAAGTACAATATTAGACTTATAATTAAAATTTACACACAAATAGAAGGTCTTAATTACTTTGATACATATTCCCAGTAACTAGAATAACATCAATCAAAATAATTATTGCTATAGTTGCTTTAAGAAATCTTAAAATACATCAAATGGATGTAAATATCGCTTTCCTAAATGAAGATTTTAAAGAAGAAATGTACATGGAGAAACTTGAAGGGTTCTCTTCCTAGAAAAATGAATAATATTTTTATATTGTTAATGTCTTTGTATGGCTTAAAGAAAGTTTCAAAGCAATGACATAAGAAATTTGATAATGCCATGATGGATTGTGGATTTAAAATCCACAAATTGATAAATAAGTCTACATTAAAGACAATGAGTTAGGATATGTAATCCTATGTCTTTATATAGATGACGTGCTTATTGTTGCGAGTAATGATAAGATTGTTAAATCCACAAAAGACATGTTAAATTCGAGATTTGGCATGAAGAATATGGGCCTAACCGATGTGATAATTGGAATTAAAATTCATAGAACATCACAAGGGATCATGTTGAGCCAATTTCGTTATGCAGATAAAATTCTTGAGATATATACAAGAAGATTGGTTTCATGCTAGGACTCTGATAGATACATATCAACATCTATCAAAAAATAGAGGTGAAAGTTTTTTTCAAGTAGAATTCTCAAAAATAATAGGGAGTCTGATGTATCTAATGAGTTATACTAGACCAGGCATCACTAATGCAGTAAGCAGGCTAAGTATATATATTAGTAATGAAGAGTAAACACTGTAATAGAATAATAAGACTACTCATTCCACTACGATAAATATCAGGGCAATACGGATACCAACTGGATATCGGATATTACAGACTCTGGGTCTACAAGTCAATATGTATTCCTGTTATGAGGTGCAGCCGTATCATGGATATCTTCTAAGTAAATCATAATATCTAGATCCACTATAGATTTTGAATTTATTGCTTTGAACAAATGTGGTGAACAGTTGCATGGTACGTCAATCCTTAAAAGATATTTCGAGATAGCCTATTCATATGGTCGGCAATAGGCATTCTTTGTGATAGCCAATTAGCAATTGAGAGGTTAAAGAGTAAGATGTCTAATTGTAAGTCTAGACATATTCGTCGAAAATAAAATACTATTAGCCAACTACTCTCAATTGGGTCTATCTCTATTGACTACGTGAAGTCAAAGGATATTCTTGCAAATTCGCTATCTAAAGAGTTAATAGAGAGTTAGTTGCAAAAACAACAATAGTAATGGGATTAAAACCTCCAGAAATGAGTTGATACAATGGAAACCCAACCTAATTGACTGGAGATCCCATAATCTAGGTTCAAATGGACAATTTAATTGTAAATAAATATTAGAATCATTATGAAGAATATTATTCATTGCTCATTCTTTAACAGTGAACTGGGTGGAGAAAGGATAAGCCTTGGCTTTAATGATTCTTGCTTTGTTGAGCCGAGTAAGATAACATAGTTTGTTCCAAATGAAGAATCAACTATGTGAGAGTTGGACCGCTTTGAAGAGAATTGTGTGAGGCTCAATCCTTATAACTTGTCGCACAGCCAGATATTCAGGGTCATAAATGAACATAACTATAAAAACCGAAATAAGTTAGGAAGAATCTTATGTGCGGCATATGATCGTTTACATATATGGCATAAAAGTTTAAAGATATCGCGTTTCTCTAGTCAACTAGTAAAGTACATGTACTTTTACAAGATAAGCATCAAAGGGTAACACCTACTCTCCTGTGCAGTTTCGATTGTTGGACTTCAATACGAATTATTGAATTTCTTTCATGTGGGGGATTGCCTGGAAAATTAGTTAAAAATTAAAATATTTTGATGAACTTTAGACACCATATTCATTATGTCTCGTTTGTCAAATGATAAGTTTGAATTTGGAATAAGATTTTATGTTTTAAGAACATCAAAACAGTATATTTATTGTCTAAAATAGTTTTTTAAAGATAAAGATATTAAGGCTCAAATTGTGAGTGAATGGATTCTCCTATGAAGAGGAGCTTGTCCCACATTGGAAAAAATAAGAAAAATGAACTAGTTTATAAAGTATTATTCGTAAAGGATACTCTAGTATGCAAGAAGGCTACACGATCGCGTGAAGGGGTGCAAATCACGGTCTGATTTATGATACAAACCATGGATTTGTGTGCGATCTTACACGAATGTCGTAGTCTATTAGTAAAGCCTAAGTTTTGTTTTATTTACAGAAATTATTTTTTAACACTCAAACGGTATTATTTACAATTTTAATTTGAAATATCAGAATTCATTTTTTTTTCAATTCTTTTGTTTTTCAAAAATTATTTTTCAACACTTAAACTGTTGTCTTTAAGTTTTGAATTTGAAATATAAGAATTTATTTTTACGTTCAATTCATTTGTAACTGCCGGGAGTTTGAGTCACTATGAATCTATAGCTATTAGAGGTTCATTTCTACAATGTAAGATACATAAAAATGAGAGCTTCTTCTTCTTTTTCCAACAAACTTTTCGTGTTATTTTCTAATAGTTCTTTCAATTCGCCGGAATAAAATACGGTTAGCTCCGTTATATCACTGAAAACAATCGTTCAGTGCTAATTTTGTTTTTACCAGATAAGTTTTGATAGCAAATGGTATAGCTTTCGTAATTATTCGCAATTATATCTAAGGATTCCTTTAAAACTTCGAACATTGACATGCATGCATATGGCTTCTGAACTCTAATTGACCTGCACGCATAATTAGTCTAATAGGAATTATGCTTATGCCATTATAATGAATACGTTTCATTTCAACTTGTACTAATTAATTCAATAATATAAATTATTCTGCAGGCATTAGCTTCGGTTTCTTAGCCTTCATAATAGCCGCAACCGTGCTCTACTTCAGCATGAAGAAACGCAAACTCATGAAACTCCGCGAAAAGTTCTTCCAGCAAAACGGCGGCGTTTTACTAAACCAGCAACTCTCGTCATCCAACGAGACCACCGTAAAGTCAACCAAGATCTTCACGGCCGACGAGCTCAAAAAGGCCACCAAGAACTACGCGGAGGATCGAATCCTCGGCCGAGGCGGGTACGGTGTCGTCTACAAGGGCATCCTCCCCGACCAACAAATAGTGGCCATCAAAAAGTCGCGCATCATGGACCAAACCCAGATCGAGCAGTTCATCAACGAGGTCATAATTCTGACGCAAGTCAACCACCGCAATGTCGTGAAGCTCTTGGGGTGTTGTCTGGAGACCGAAGTCCCATTGCTAGTGTACGAATACGTTTCGCACGGTACGCTTTTCCATCACATTCATAGCAGTGGGAACATGCCCTGGTTTTCTTGGGACAATCGTTTGAGGATCGCGGCCGAGGCGGCCGGCGCGTTGGCGTATCTCCATTCGGCGGCCGCCATGCCGGTTATCCATAGGGACGTGAAATCGCCGAACATATTGTTGGACGACTTTTACACGGCCAAGATTTCGGATTTCGGGGCGTCGAGATTGGTTCCCATAGATCAGACGCAGATCTCGACCTTAGTACAAGGTAATGTGGATAATGCAGTAGGGATTTATACTGAGCAAACTGGTTTTTTCATTCTATAGAAGAGGGATGGGAAAATTTCATTTTTGGTACATTATATTGGCCACTTTCCAGAAAAGGTACGTGATGTTGGCTAGTATCAAACTACATACATTAAGTTGGCAAATTTATCAAATTTGGTACAAAAAAAGCCCAATCGGGCTTTGATGCTTACATGGCATGATTTAATCATCAAAGCCCGATTGGGCTTTTTTTGTACCAAATTTGATAAATTTGCCAACTTAATGTATGTAGTTTGATACTAGCCAACATCACGTACCTTTTCTGGAAAGTGGCCAACATAATGTACCAAAAATGAAATTATCCCAGAAGAGGGATAGTTAGAAAAAGTACCCTTAAGGTTTAGCCTAATTACGCACACACAAAAAAGGCATAAAATACCCATGTAGTTTGATTTAGTGTTGAAATTAATAGGTTGACTGCAATATTTCTGAAATTGTGAAGGTGGGTTTTGAAATATTTTCAGCTTTTGAAGGGCTAAGGTTGCGGACGGTTATCATTTCATTTTTAAAATTCTTGAAAAAGTGAGATGAAAATGAAATAATCAAAGTTGATTTTATTTCATATAGACAATGACGGCCAACTGTAAGACAAAAAAATCTCAGTGTGTGTGTTCTTTGTAATTTTGAAGTTAGTTGGGTTATTTTGTTATTTGATCAAACCTCAAGAGAGTACATTTTGTAATTAATATCCCTACAATTAAATAAAAAAAATCATGTTTGATCATGCGACGCGGTTGACTCCTTGTTTGACTCGGTAAATTTTCTGAAACAGGCACCTTAGGTTATCTAGACCCCGAGTACTTTCACACGAGCCAGCTGACAGAAAAAAGCGACGTCTACAGCTTCGGGGTCGTCTTAGCCGAGCTGATGACGGGGCGAAAGCCGCTCTCGTCCAACACCAAGACCGACGAGGAGAAGAGCCTCTCGACCTTTTTCGTCGTGTCGTTGAAAGAGGACCGTCTGTTCCAAATCGTGGACCCGAGGGTGCTTAGAGAAGGGAGCTTGGAGCAAATCCGGGGCGTGGGTGAGCTGGTGAGGAGATGTCTGAGGTTGCAGAGCGAGGAGAGGCCGACGATGAAAGAGGTGGCGATGGAGCTCGAGGGTTTGAGGAAGATTAGCAAACATCCTTGGGCCGSGCAAGAGGAGGTTCAAGAGGAAGGGGTTGGGTTAATGAGTCGTGATCAGCAATCGGATTTGTACGAGGTCCCCATTGATTCCGGTTTTATGAGTACGCCCGAATATTCGGGGCAGTTCAGTTCGGGGAGCCGAATGATACACCCGATCAACAGTCCTCGTTGACCAAAATAATGAGGAACAGATTATATGTTCTGTCAACCATAAGTGGTTTTTCAGTTGCTGTAATATTTCACAAACTATTTTTTTTATTTTTTTTTATTATCATTTTTTAACAAAAACTCTAAAATTTGGTCATTTTACAAAGACCATTGTGTCACCACCACAGCAGACACTATGAGAGCAATTGCTTATGTTATCAATTTGAGAATTCTTAAAATGAGAGAAAATAGTGGGAATAAAAATTCGAAAAATAAAAATATTTTTTAGTGTGTAAATAGATATATGAGAAGAAAACGTAGTTATTAAAATTAAATTAATATACAAAAAGTAAATAGTGATTGAAAATAATTGACAGTTATCTAGTGAATAGTAAAATTTATGGCAAATTGTTTAATATTGATAAGTGATTGAATGATTTATTTTTAAAATGTAAATTGAAATGATTGTGGGAGAAAAAAAAGAGAATGAGTAAAACAAACAAACATATAAACATTTTTTTTAAATAAAAGAAAATTGAAAAATTTCCAAAATAAAATCATAGACAAATGTTGTGACACGGATAAGATCTGATGCAACTCTGATGTGCGTGGTATCCGATGCAACCCTAATGTGCATGACCAGCCGAGGTGGCCTAGTGATATACAAACTAGGCAAACATGGGATATCGTCATGCCAGCAGATCTTGGAGAATGCCGAAAGGGTCGGGCACTTAGGGGCGAGACTCGATATGATGAGCGGAGAGTCGCGAGCATGCACGGGACCAGAGGCGGATCTAGGATCATAAACTTCAGGCGGCCACTTATTAAGAAGAACAAAAATATTTTTGTGGCACGTTGTATAACAAAAAATAACACAATTAAAAAAATATAAATACAAGTTAATATTAATAATTAGTATAATACCAAAAAAAAAAAAAAGTTTATGAAAGATATTCAATCGAATGTCGAATACATCTCTCTCTAACTAAAAGGAATATGACGTTCTTTTAAATTTTCAAAGTCTTCAATGATATCTTCCCAAACTCATATTTCTACCAATCTCTCTCTCAATATATATCATTAATGCATCTGAGAGAAAATCATCCTCCATTTTGCTCCGTAACCTAGTTTTGACAATATTCATCGCGGAGAATGACCGTTCTATAGTGGCAGTAGAAACCGAAAGAGTAAGCACAAGCACGATCACTCTGAAAACAAGATTATATGTAGCAGACTTCTTAGTCTTCACCAACCACTGACATAACTCTGAAATGGTTGAAAGATTTTTGTTGTCGGATCCTTTGACTACATTGTACTCGTAATGCTTCAGTGTTTTGTTTTGAAATTAATTTATGTAATTTTTTCTTGTACCTTGTCTTGATTCAGTGTTTGATTTGATTTGATTTGATTGCAGGTACTACAAGACGTGTACTCGCCGGAGATCCATGTCGGATGAAAGAACATGTGAACAATGGGGCAAGATAATGCACGCGTGATGTGCAAGACTTGGGCCACTGGGCAGGCCAGACATGCCGATAGTTCGGCACGTGTGCTATGCACGATGCGCATCAGCGGCTGAACAGACTTGCGTACGCGTGTTGCGCACCGCGTACCAAAAGAGAGAGACCCATGGAGCAGCGAGCAAAGTACCGACTTAATAGGGTCAAAGGTAGTTCCAAGACTTCCCTTAGTTGGGGAATTACCTTATATTTAATCATAATTTTGTATTTTCTTTATTAGTTAGTTTCCTAATTGTTTACCTTATTCCTTTATGTTATGTTTTCTTTGGAACTTATAAGAGTCTAGAATATGAGAGTCCTAATAGAGTTGTTCATATTGACCTATATAACGGGGGTTTGGTCTTTGTATTTTCGTCATCAATTAAATTCTTTTTATGATTTTGTTTCGATTTATAGTTGGAGTTGAGTTTGAGACGACAAGCAAAAACCCTTGTTACCCTAACATATTGCTCATATCAAATTCCATCACTTTACGAGTACTACCCTTTACTATATTCCTTGCTTCTTGTGCACAAATATAACCAATCCAACAATGAGAGAGGCTGCCTAACTCGAGATTTATTCGAAACTAGGTCCACATAAGAGTAATTCCGCTACGACAAAGTTAAATCACGTGACAGATGGCTATGCCTTTCATATTGTGTTTTCTTCGCTTACCTATTGTGGGGGTAATTTAATTTCTTAACCCCAAGTTTGCTTTGTAAAATTCATATTCAGTTTCTTTTAGCTAATTGTCCAAGGGTTGGAAATACCATATTGGTATTTCCAATACCAAATGCCCATTTGTTATAAAACTCAAAAATCAAATACCCAACTAAAAATTTCTCACATATAAAATCTATTATATACTATCACATTAACACATATAATTGAATATTACTAAACAAAATATTATAATACAATATCAATCATTTTTCAAACATGATTTTACATCAAATATAATATAATTACATTATTATCTATTTTTAAGACATGATTTGACATCTAGTAAAAGGTAAAGGATTATAATCATATAATAAATAAGAATTCTTATTATTCGCATAATTTTGAATACTCAATTCTGAATGCCATAATTAGAATTTTAAGGAATTCTAATTCATACATGCTCTTTATGTTTTGGTATGCACTACTAAATCTCCCAGACCAACTAAAATGGAAACGAAGATGGTTGCCGTTGGCGATGGCTTGCCTGTGCAGGGACAACACAAGGAAGATCGACAGGTATGAAGGGTTTTCAGTAGTCGCAGGTCGTTTACCCAAAATAATAATAATAATAATAATAATAATAATAATAATAATAATAATAATAATAATAATAATAATAATAATAGTGCTTAGGTGGAAGGTCACTCAGCGATATAGCTCCTTAATTCACTACCAAAATACAGGTGCATGCTGACGGCCAAAATACCGTCAGCATATGCTGATGGCTTCCAACAGACATAAAATTACTGACGGATTGCTAACGGGAAAAGGTCGTCAGCGACCCGTCAACATTATTTTTGGGCGACGAGTTTGCTGATGGGCCCAGTTGCTGAGGGGTCAAAGCCAACAACAAAAAAAAAAGAATACGACGTTCTTTTAAATTTTCAAAGTCTTCAATGATATCTTCCAAACTCACATTTCTACCAATCTCTCTCTCAATATATATCATTAATGCATCTGAGAGAAAATCATCCTCCATTTTGCTTCGTAACCTAGTTTTTGACAATATTCATCGCGGAGAATGATCGTTCTGTAGTGGCAGTAGAAACCGAAGAGTAAGCACAAGCACGATCACTCTGAAAACAAGATTATATGTAGCAGACTTCTTAGTCTTCACCAACCACTGACATAACTCTGAAATGGTTGAATGATTTTTGTTGTCGGATCCTTTGACTACATTGTACTCGTAATGCTTCAACTCCATCTTCAATTGCTCTTTTTTGACGCTTGTAAAATTTTGAGTATAAAACTTTTCAAACCAAATTACATATATCCACAACTTTGAAAGATTTCACACTTTGTGGATTCAAAAGAATTACTTAGAGTTAGCAACTCCATCGCATCATCACTAAAGCGGCCATTAATCTCTTGCAATTGTGAATCTATCGCAGCATAAAAAAAGGTCTACACGATAATGATGCTCAATGGTGAAATTGTCCTGTTGACAGCGGGATCGACCTCGTCTATCAATATATGGAGCGCTGAAATTAGGAATATGAATATTTCGAACCTCACAAAAAGACTTTACTTTTGCAAGCAAATCATCGCATTTTTTTATCTCTCCATTTTTTGCAGTAAACTCTCAGTAGATAATACAAGCTCTATCGCATTTACAATATCCTGAGATTTACTTTGCAAAGCCAGACAAAGAGTATCAGTGATCATCATAATTTCACTCATAAGATGCAAGATGAACACAAAATTAAAAGAAGTCATCTCATCATAAACGGATGTTGCATATGCTCGTTGAGAAGGAAGCCCATCATCCATAACATTAAGCAATACAGTACACGATGCACTAAACATCTTAATTAGGCCGGACAACGATCTCAAATGAGAACTCCAACGTGTATCAGTAGCTCGCTGTAAAGTGCCAATCTGATTAAGTCCACGTCCTGTCTCGATCTCATTAATAGCAATCAAATGCGCAATATCATTAGCATGAGCCACTCTTTAGTTCATCATTACTTTTGCAAGAATCACCAACAATATTAACTATAAAAGTTAATTTATCAAAAAATTGATGAATGGGCGTCATATTTTTGATGCTGCAACTAAAGCCAGTTGTAATCGATGAGTAAAGCAATGAACATAATAA
>BMAC01000631.1:37391-77964 GCA_014905375.1 Phtheirospermum japonicum | reverse complement strand
GTCCAATAACTTCCAAATGAAATAAAATTAACCATCATAATTTCTATTTATTTGTACTCCAAATAAAAAAAATAAGACCCCGTCAAAATTTATTTAATATAAAAATTAGAAAGTAAAAAAAAAAAAAAAAAAACCAAAAAAAACAAAAAAACAAAAATATATATATATATATATATATATATATATGTGTGTGTGTGTGTGTGTGTGTGTGTGTGTGTGTGTGTGTTCTCTAATTTTCTATTTTAGACTGTAATTTGCTCGATTAGATTTTGTTTTTTAGATTATGGATTTCCATTAATTTTTCTGATTAGGGAGTTTTGAATCGGCCATGGCTTAATTTTATTTTTTTAACGTGTGCATATTGGTTTTTCAAAACTCTTAAATAATTTTTCTAAAATTTTAAACTTATCCATTTATTTGCTTCATCTTCTAGTTTTTTATTTCATGTTATGTGATTCTGCATTTATTCATTCATTTTAGCTTTGAGAATTCTGCTTCACGTGTCAGTATAATTTGGGCAAATGGAAAATTACCTGATCTTTGGCAGGGTGACCTGAATGGCATTGTGGTCTATCACGTTGCTACCGGTGATTTGCAGCCATGGCGGTGTTTTTTGTTTTTTTTTTTCCTTTTGCCTCATTTTTGTAACATATCTTTTATTATTGTTAATTCATTTATTTGCATGTTCTTTTTGTTGATGCTTTCTTTTTTTGTCCCACCTAGAAGGGAAACTAAAATAGATTCAACTGAGGGACCAACATAAATTAGATTCTATATTAGCTTAGTAATTTATGCTCCTGAGTTTTGTTTTATGCTTTTCCTCCTTTTTATGGGGTGACTTTACTCCTAACACACAGGTAACATTGTATTTATAAATACATAGGTTATATATTTTTTTTGGAATGGAGGTGCTTATTGAAAGGTTCAATTTTAGGTTTCCTTTATATTTGAAAGGATTCTCCTTTAATCGAAAATTTTTCTAATAGAGACAAAAAGATTATTTGGTATCTTTGTTTCTTTTTTTTTTTAATCTAATTTCAGCTTACCACCTTTATTCTTTATTAAGTTATTTACTTCATTGTTTGTATTAGTGTTATTTGAGTTTTATTGAACAACATTATTTGTCATTGGGACTTTTAAATTAGTGTTATTTGAGTTGTACCAAATAAATCATGTCTACACAATTTTTCGCTGGACATGACATGAAGCTTTCTGCAAATATGCAAATATGAGATTGTATGTAATTTTTGTTGTATGTTGATATTGGTATCTGAGATTGTAAGGCTTGCAATTGTAAATGTTATTTATTTTCGATTGATGCAAATTGGTATTTTAGTACTTTACACAAGACTGATATACCAGACTTATTTCTGGCTATTTAATATATGGAGGAAATTAAAAATTCTACATTTCATTTGTTTCAGGAAGGTTGAATGTGGATTATGTTGTTTAAAAAAATGTAGTTTTTTAAAATTCTCTCCGTGGTTGCATAAAAAGATATTTTAACCACTCAACATTTTGTGAATACAAATTTGAAAAGGGAATAGTGTGAGTATAAATATCAAAACTATCCCGCTTGGAATTTATCTAAATTTTGATTACTAAATGAAAATTGATTTAATTTTTTTTTTTTCAAAATTGTGTGGATACATTTGGTATATATAGTTTTATAAAAAAGTAAATCTTGAAAATTAATTAGTATCATTATCATTATTAAATTGACATTTATTATTATTATTATTATTATTATTATTATTATTATTATTATTATTATTATTTAAACTACCTTACACTTAAATTGTTCTTTATTCTTTTGTCTTTTCAAGGGACACATTTCCATTTATTTTAAGTATTGCCCAAAATTCTACTATATTTTCTTTCATGGCAATAATCTTCTTAGTAGGTGACACCTAAAGAAGGATATTTCATATTTAGTAATAATCGATATATTATATTGTATGTGTAAAGTTTATAGGCACACTTTTTTTTTAGCCTCCACATTTCATTTTATGTATAATTGATTGATTATACATATGTGTATGTGCATGTGTGTATATACATACATACACCACACATATCAACACGTCAGATATGTGTATCTTAATTTTTATATTATTTTACTGACCTTAACTTATGTTGTGGCATAAAACCTTATAGGTCCACGCAAACCAAATAAAAATATAATTATTGGGCAAAAAAACAAGAGCAAAGATCAGGCCTTCTTGAACGTTGCATTTACCCGAAGAATTTCATGTTGAGTCATGACCAACTATATGTTATTGTTTCTCGCGTCAACAATCGAAAAGATTTGAAGATATTAGTGTGGGGTGACGACGAAACGGAAAAGTTTTAAATCTCCAAAATAATAGAAACAAAACATCACATGATCAATAATATTGTGTACAAATATGTATTACTAATATATAGTTTTAACGCACAGTTATAGCGTTGATTCAATTTATATATGTTATAATTTATTAGTTTCTAATTCTATCAAAATATTATATTTCTATTTTATAACTTTATGTCTCGTGTATCGCACGGGTTTAAGTAATGTATAATCTTAACGTTCATTTATATAGTGTCGATTCAATCTATAATTTATGTAGTGTGGGTTTGATCGTTATTTCTCTCAATCTCTATCTCTCTGTCTATATATATATACATAGTAAATAATAAAAAAAGTAATATTAATATAAAATTTATATTTTTATATTTTAACTTTCTGCCCCGTGCATCGCACGGGTGTAAAGAAAACTAGTGTTATTAAAAAACCAACAAAACGGAAACTTGAATTTGAATTGAGAGTATTTTTGTATGTTTGAGTTATACTTTCAAACATTTAATCTCATTTTTAAATGGGATTTTTTTTTGAGGTTTGAGAGTCAAAATAAATAATCGTTTTACCATCTCTCGCATTCCATAAATATTATATTTTGTTCCATTTGTGATTAAATTATTTTAATAATAATAACAACAACAACAACAACGTTCACTACTACAGACAGGCTAATCCACGTCGGTTTTTTTACCCATTTAACGTCGGCTTTACAACCGACGTCTAAACCACCGACGTGGAATGTCACGTCGGTCCAGAAAACCGACGTAGAAGGTCACGTCAGTTTTTCAGAAACCGACATGGATTCTGTTACATTTTACGTCGTGTTTTAGTAAAAATCGACATGGATTCGTGACTTTTCACGTTGGTTTTTAAAGAAAACCGACGTGGATTCTGTAACTTTTCACGTCGGGTTTTTTTGAAAATCGATGTTAAAGTATATGACATCAGTTTCATTTATACCAGCCCACCTAATAAATAATATACAATAAAACTTTTGTAACCTATACTCCTACCAACAATGAACAACTTAATTAAAAAGAATTGAATTAATCATTAAAACAAATAATTATAATGCGCTCAACTAAATTTCAAATGAGCTTTTACATGGAATAATTATAAGTTGGTAAATTTCCTCAAAATAATAGAGCCACATGGATAGCGTCGGTAGTGTTTTTATAAGAAATAAAGAGAACAATTTTTTAGAAACGATCGACAACAATTACTTTAATGATCAAAGAAAAATATCTGCACACATAAACAAGTTTAAAAAAAAGTCAAGTTCAACCTCATAAATTCTTTTGGCCTCCATGTATGCTAAACTGATCTTTAAGAATAGGAGAGCAACAAGTTTACGAGTATCCGAACTCGTACTAATCTGCTTATGTATCCCACTGCTGTAAAAAATAAATAATTAATTAATCAATGAACTGAAAAGGCCAAAAATGATGAATAAGAAGAATTTGTAAGCACGTCTCAAATTTCAAACAAAATTTACCTGTAAGCGTCTCGTATACTAAAGGAACAGAGATAATATAATTAGCTTGATAACAACGCAAATCGTCCTGCAACCAATTAAATTAGCAAATTAATTTACCTAAAAAGGATTTTGTTGCCTTTTAAAGAATCCGGGATAAGTTATAACACTAGTACAAAAACAGAATTCAAGAACAGACATTTAAGAACGCCTTAGGAGGCGGCGTTCTTAAATGTCAGCCGGTGGTATTTTTGTAATAAAAGTGTCACATACCAGAAAGTATTTTTTAAAAACGTTCTGGTATACTGAATATCCAGAACGTCGTTAAAAAGTCATTTTGGTATATTAGATATCCAGAACGTCGTTAAAAAAGACGTTCTGGTATTTTAAATATCAAGAACGTCTTTAAAAACGACGTTCTCGTATGTTAAATATCGAAAACGTCTTTAAAAACGTCGTTCTGGTATTTTAAGTATCGAGAACGTCTTTAAAACGACGTTCTGGAAAGTATTATTCAGAACGCCTTTAAAAAGGCGTTCTCGTATGTCAAATATTAAAAAATAAACATAACAAAACCCTATCTATAATCGTCCTCTTCTTATCTGCTTCGCCGATTCTCGTCCTCTCCGCCTATTCAACCTCCTCCCACCATTCCCAACCACCACCAGCCGTGAAGTTCCAATCGCCACCACCAGCTGCATCATCAAACCTTCATCTAATTCCCCCCGAATCTCTTCCCTTTCTCCCCGTCAGTCTCACGTAATTAATCAATATTTTGCTTCTTATTTTCCGAATCGAACAACAAGGAGAGGTTCTGGTCGGCAATTTCGTTCTCTCCAGTGAAAGGAGAAGAAAAAATTGTCCCTATCGCTGGCGGCTCTGTCGTCGTCGTCCTCCTGACGCGCCGAGAAGAAAGACGGAAGCGAGGCGAGGAAAACGAGGAAGGATCCTGCGGTGGCCGAAAAACCTGCGAACGGCGTTTGGAAACAGCGGGTGCCGCCGTCTGTGCACGAGTTGCAGAGGATCTTGACTCAGCTATGCTTTTTTTTTTTTTGGTAAATAAGCCGATTAGGGTTTTACCATTTAGCTGCTTTTGGTATGTCTTGCTTTAAATTCAAACATTTTTGAGTATATTTGTTTGTGAGGGAGTGTGCAAAATAAATTTTTGGTAAGCCAAAAGTGTTATCTCACTGGCATTTGGGTTTCTTCAGATATTAATGAGATTATTAATTGAGTTTGTTCACTGTGGGGTTATATTTAAGTTTGTTTTTTTTAAAGAGAAATAAATTAAATAAATATAATATATATATACATTTCTTTTCCACTCAAATTCAATCCCTAGACCACTGGGATATTCATAATCTGATTTTTCTCATATATTTTGTGACCAGCCGCTGCTAATGAATCACAACATATATATACTTTGTTAAGGTGTATTTTCTCTAATTCTCAAGATTATTTTTGTTGAGGTTCTGAGACTGAGTTTGAATTTACTGTAATACACAAAATTAAGAAAGAGATGATAATATTCTGGATTTACCATAGCCCTTCACATTGATGTTTCTAATTAAGATGATTATCATCTGCAGTGAGCTTAATAGTTATAATAATAATTAAGCCTGGTTATGGTTATGGTGGGATTGGTTTCTGTGTGTTGACTGCCATTATTCGAAAATCAAGGTCTCTCACACTTACCACCAATAATATGCATAATCTGTCATTTAACATCTATTTTTGAATTAGCTGCATTTTTTTTTTCTAGCCTACTATTATATCTTGAAATTCTAACCTTTTTTTTTTTAAATATTCAGGTGATGGAATATTTGGTTTTCGAGGTCAGAGACAACGACATGGTGTAATCCGAACTCATAGGCACGTCCCTCCTCTCGCTAAGAAGAATTTTTTCGGGCCAGGCCATAGACGAATGGTTCCCGGTTGAAGAGCTCAATGACGCATCGATCAATGGTTCCCAGTTGAAGAGCTCAATGACGCATCGATCAGACTGCTTCACACCCTGCCGTTCAAACCCGATTCTTCTGAAGGGGATTTCCCACGATTACGAAACGAGGGGGAT
Source organism: Phtheirospermum japonicum (assembly GCA_014905375.1). Lineage (NCBI taxonomy): Eukaryota > Viridiplantae > Streptophyta > Magnoliopsida > Lamiales > Orobanchaceae > Phtheirospermum > Phtheirospermum japonicum. The sequence continues at coordinate 72,075 of BMAC01000631.1, read as the reverse complement.
CTATTTCCCCTTACGTCGAGGAGGGGATGTGACACTGTACCAGGACGCGCACGTGGGCGTAGAAGGGACGCTTCATGTTGTCGATCTAGACGGTGGGAGAACGTTCCGGAACGAGCATTGCTGGAAGGACATGTGCAGCGCGATTGTGGAGGCGAAAAGACTGATCTACATTACCGGATGGTCCTTTTATTACATGATGAAGCTGGTGAGGGAGCCCACCAGACCAGTGCCAGGTGGCATGGATTCAAACCTCGGGGATTTATTGAAGTGGAAGGCCGACGAAAGAGTGAGAGTGGTTTTGTTGGTGTGGGACGATCTGACCTCGGTGAAGAAGCTATATAAGCTGAAGGTGAGTTTGATATTATATATTCGGTTCCATTCAATTGTTGCATTATTCAGTCTTAGTTTCATGTGTGATTCAGAACTCTATCTTATGTTGTTAGATTTTAATAAAATCAGTGGTGAAGATATGGTAATGACATGGGTATGCACACACATTAGCCACTCATTCACTCATCGATGTTGTACTAATCTGCTTTAGAAACATGAAACATGAAAATGAATTCATATATGGAATTAGGGATATTGGCCTTATGAATTTAAGGTTTTACTTACTCTTCAAGATTTTTCTATCATTAATCTTAAAAGCATTATGAATTTATGGTTTTATTTTGCAAAGAAAGTGAAATAAATAATTTTGATTTCAGCCATTCTGACAAAATAAAGCTTTTGCTAATTCAAGCATCTATTAAATATGCCTTTTCTTAATAGTTAACCTCCTTTGACACTGCTGAACTACAATTGGAATAAGAAACAGGTGTAGCATTGCAATTAGGATTTGGAATTATCAATTTGAAATAAGTGACTTATGTCAATACAGGGAAATATAAACGTAATTTTACTACTCAATATTTCACTTGTATGATTGTATCGTTAGGTCTAAATGCCTTATGAATTCAAGATTTTATTTTGCAAGTTGCAAATAATATGAAATAAGTAATCTTACAGGGATAAACCCAACCGTTCTGAAAACCACACAAAATTACGAATAAACCCGCCCTTTCTGAAAATTATGAAAAAACCCTTGAGGTTTGATTATGTAAGCTTTCGGAAAATTACAAATAAACTCAAGCTTTCTGGAAATTATGAAAAAAACCCTCAAGGTCTGATTATGTATTATACTTTACCCTTTCACTAAGTAAAAGCATTTCAGACACCATTTCATATTTGTAAATATTTTACAAATTTTACAATTATGCCCTTATATTTAACACAATACCAAACCCCTTGTATTTAAAGTATGCCTTTTTAGTTGATCTCCTCTGATACTGTTGCCAGTGGACACGGATATGTTTCCAGGTACACTTCTTTTCATGGACTTGGCCCATTTGCTTCTGCTTTGGTTCACTGAGACTAGAAAATAGATTTATGTTCAAATTAAGATTCCCATACAAGTTCTTTGAACATGTGGCTATTAATTAAGTAGGATTTCATGGTTTATGTATGTCTCAAAACCTAATTGGCTTGCTTGCTCTTTTCTTTTTCTTTTTTTTGCTTAAAATATAAATATTGTTGCAAACAATAATTGACTTTTCAACTTACCCCCATAAATTCAAAGGAAACCATTCTTGACTGTTTCATCTTTTTTCTCTGTTTTAGTTGTTAAGTTTTATGACATCTAACATGTGTACAAAACTGTCTTTTGCATTTTTTTTATTGTTTCATCTAAGACATAAATTCCTCTGCACCATTGGCTGTATTTGTCAATTTAATATTTATTAAGTTGATCTCTTAATAAATGCAGGGCGGAGTAATGAAAACACACGAAGAGGAAACTCGGAAACTCTTCAAGCACTTCCCCGTCATCTGTCTGCTGGCTCCTTATCTTACACATTATAAGATTAGCATTTTCAAGCAACAGGCTTTTTATTATTTTTATATAATCAATATTTTCACTCTTTGTCATTGTTTGAATCCTCAATGTGTAACAATTTTGAGTTATTGTGTTCTCTTTCAGGTGCACTATACTCTCACCATCAGAAGTGCGTCATTTTGGACACCAAAGAACACCACGACGATAACCGGAAGATAATTGCATTCCTTGGTGGCCTTGACCTCTGCCACAGACGATATGACACGCCTCAACATCGGCTTTATCGTGATATGGACACCGTTTTTGCGGATGATTACTCTAATCCATCACTTAAGGTATAGACACTCTTAACTGAAATCTACTTATGCTTTGTAACTTTTTAGCATTTCAATTATGTACTTGAAATATATCTCAAGGTTTTGTAGTATCATTTGCAAAACAGTGTTTTTTTTTTTCTTTTTTAAATTTTAATACAAAAAGTAACTTTTATTGATTTCTTTATTTGTAATTTATTTATTAAGCTTTACAATCACTTCTTGGAACATGACATATAGTAATCTATTTATTATGTGGGATTATTTTGTTCAAGAGTCTCAAGACACTCTGCCTAACAGAAAACATACCTTCTGATTGTTTGCTCAGATGACTCATACGCGTGATATATTACAAGTCAGTCAGTTCTTATCTTTTATGTATTTTATATTAGCCTGGTAAGTCTTATATGATATGGGTATATCATGCAGGACTTCTTAGATATGAGGAGATTGGGCATTAAAAGTTCATAAATTGCATTTCAAGAACAAGAATTCTTTATTCATGGCTATCATTCATGATAAATTTGAGATTTTATTTTAAGTTATGGAGAGAAGAAATATGCCGAAATCTTAAGAAAAATGAGACATAATGATTGTCTCGTACTGATGATGACTATTGGGGCTGCTCCATATGTCGGTTCTGAGAGGAAATATTGAGGAATATTTGTGAGAAAATTGGGGAAAAAAGTTGTATAATTTTATTTATTTTTTTCACCTTTCTTTTCTTCTCTTTCACCCTTTTCTTGGCTTTTTATTGCATCTATTTCTAAGTGATTTGTTGAAAAAGTTTTGGAATTTAGTTTGATTGTTGTATGGACTGAAGTGTAATTTTTCTTGATTTATAGAGCTTGAAGGTGGTGGTGATTTTGCTAATTTTAGGTATGTACACCCTCCCACACTGTTGTTCATTTAATTGCTCAAATGTGACTTGTACTATCTTAATGCAGAATAATTTCTTGTGCAGCTCTAAGATCAGTGGAGAATCATTTGAATCTGGAAAAGCTTTATGTTCTTGGAACTAATTGTGGTAACATTCATGTTTATGTCCAAAAATATAATATTTGTTAGTTATATTGTAGACTACGGGCCATGACATTTTTGTGCATTTTTGTTTGGTTTAACTTACACAATATATTAACAGCAAAAGCTCGGTATATGTGTAATTTTTGGTTCCCTTTTTTACTATATATTTCCTATTATCCATTGATTTTTTCCCTTCATTATTTCTGTTATTCCCTTGTGTTGTTTGTACTGATATATATGGTAATTGTGTATTATTATGATTAATGACATGTGTTGTTTGATCTTTGAATTATATAAATGAAATGTGTTTTGTGGATTAAATAGGTAATAAAATTGTATGAGCAGGCCTGGAAAAGTGAATCTAGAATGAAATTTGATGTATTTGTTGGCACCTACTTTCATTTAATTTTTTTTAATTTTTTACTACTTTCTAGAACGGTTATTCAAAAACCTGTTCCGGAAAGTATACTTTCCAGAACGCCTGTTTCTGGAGGCGTTCTCGAAAGTATACTTTCCTGAACGTCTTAAAAAATGACGTTCTGGAAAGTATACTTTCTAGAACGTCTTAAAAAACGACGTTATGGAAAGTATACTTTCCAGAACGTCTTAATAAAGGACGTTCTGGAAAGTTATTTTCCAGAACAGGGAAACCGATAAAAACGACTTTCTAGAACGGCTGAAATATTTTTCAGAACGTCTCTGAAAATAATTCTTGAAAGTCTGACAATCAAGAACGTCTCAGAGGGCGTTCTTGATAGTCAGACTTTCAAGAACAACTCCATACAGAACGCCTCAGCAGGGCGTTTTGGATTTGCAGAAACAGGCGTTCTTAAAAGCTGTTTCTGCACTAGTGTAATAAGATACCTCAAGTGGATTCTTAACACAGTTTTGGTTCCAGGATACAAAACAGTAGCTTCAACCTAGATGTAGAACGGCTAAATTAATTTTCCATTTGTGAAAAATACAACAAAAACTTAATGATAGATCAGTCAACATCAATAAGGAGAAAACGATGAATTGCATGGAATTTCCACTTGCATTGGTTAAAAATAAGCAAGAAAGATGCAAAAGAGCAATAGTAATAATAACTGACCTCATCTTCAGAAAATGCGTACTGCCCTCTAAAAACATCGGCTTTCGAGCACGGAAATTCATGTATTTCAACACATATTTGACTTTTAGCACCGAATTCTATTGACGTTGTCGAAAAAAGGAAAAAAAACTATCATAATCAGATGTTTTTTTAAAATTAAAAATCCTGAATTGTTATCATTAAAAAAAATGAAAATTATGACCTGATAGAGAAACCTTTTAGAAGGAAAAAATCGCATGTACCGGTAAGAGCAAACCTGCAATGCAAAATAGACAAACCGTCAAATGAAACAGACACCAATAAATACACAACTGCAATCAGAATAAAGAACATACAATATGAACAGGATTAGTAAGTGTCCAGTCTGCAACTCCAACATGAATATACGTGTTCCGACTGACACAAAGGCCAGTTATATGTTACAATTATTCCTGATTTTTTTTTTATAACTTTCACATGGACATTTCTGTAGAAACACAACATCAATCTTCAGCTATTTCAGAGGTTCATATCAATAGAAGCCTTTAAACTTCATCGCATGCATACAAATTTCACCAAATAGTACTATAGCCGCAATCAAGCAGAAACATAAATTATATATGTCTAAACTTATAATTAATCCAATTATTCCTAATTTTTATATAACTTTCACATGGACATTTCAGTAGAAACACAACATTAATCTTCAGCTATTTTAGAGGTTCATATCAATAGAAGCCTTTAAACTTCATCGCATGCATACAAATTTCACCAAATAGTACTATAGCCGCAATCAAGTAGAAACATAAATTATATATGTCTAAACTTACAATTAATCCAGTGACCCTTATAGAGCTCATACTAATTCTAGTTTTTGGAAAATGCAACAGGACAAGGCAAATTAACTACAAACATGAAATTCAAAGTTGTAATAATAATACAGATCACAATAGCTACGAGGCACAAGAAATCGGACGCTCTCCATGAGAAAGCATGCTTGAGCAGCCTATTATTAAGATGGTTATCACGCATATGATCAGTAATGCATAGATTATTATAATTAAATGGGGCCCACATAATTTTCTTCTATCTCTGACAAAGTAATCGTTCCACGACATAACAGATGGATGAAAGCTGTCAGACCAAAACCATGTAAAATTCATGGAGTGAAAAACAGAAGTTCTGCAGAATTTCAACATTTTGGAATGGAATTGAATAACACTTATTTTCACAATTTATTTTCTAAGTTGGTATCTACCTTCGCCCTTGCAGCTCCTTCAATAATACTTCAGCAAGCAATTTTCCTGCCTTATCAGACCTACAAAAATATGGCAGCACATAAGATTCTTGCGAACAAGAATCGCAGTGGTAGACAAACAAGTGGAACCACCAATATATTACTCTATTAGACACTAAAAATTTATACAAAGCCCTATGGAAAATTTAATGTAGAAATTATGCCAGTGCAACTTGTTTCTCAAAACGAAAATTCATATCAGACAAAAATGAGAAGAAAAAAATAATCTATAATTACCATGAGAAGGTTTTCAATGAAATATGAAGGGCCTCTGGACGAAAAGACTGCAACAACAGGAGCTAGCTCGTAATTATTCGGTATCACTCTTGTTGATAAGATTGTCGCCACCGGATTGCTTTCGATATCAAATGATATGATTAGTGTGAATAATAATATATACAGTTGTGATCATGCCTTTTCCTTTAATTTGGTTGACTGGGCTATATATTATGGGATTACCTGGTTGAGTTGATGTAAAATAGTATTTGAGCTCCATCGTCTTCCATGACTTAGCAATTGGAGAAGCTCCATACATGAATGCCGTTTGCCTTAGTTGTCTCTTCAATATGTCAAAACTTTTTTAACACTCCGTCGCTGTTTTCACATACAATAATTTTGCCCTTTACATCTAATGAACCTGGAATGCAGTTGCTGGAAATATGTCTGCATGTTATTTCATCTCACTCGAAACCCATTATTTGGAAGAAAAAAAAAACAACAAGTAATTAATTTATATATTGTACCTTGCATTGATAACATCATGTTGGTTGGAGCTGGTTGAGCGTCCATCTACTAAAGGGTACACAGCAGATTTTTGAGACCATTCATTAAAACTACACCCCTAAACACCCTCCAAAATTATCGAGCAGATTGATAATCATAATTCAGATCAAGCTAAATCATATTCTGACTATCGGAGCAAATAAAATCTGAAATAGGAAACTATGTTCCATTGTTTCTCCTGGTCAAATCTGATTCATTTATAGCTGCAAATCAGATTTATATATCATTAAATGAAAGAAATGTTCAGAAGAAAATAAAGCAACATAAAACTAAAATAAAAATAAAAATTATGCATAGATGAGAGTGTGTTCAATTAAGCTGATCACTCACAGGGATATCATTCTTGAAAAAATCCAGATCAGTCGACTTTGTAAAATATTATTATGCATAGATGAGAGTATTTTAAAGATTTCTTAAGAAGTACACAAACCACACATCACAATATTATTCCATATTCTCTAAGCACTTGGATAGAAATTAAATCTGTAAAATTTGGAGAAAAAAAGGAAAAAAGAAAAAAGAAAGAAAATTGTAAATTACAAACCTTCTATACTGATCCCCTACGTGAGCCACTGTTTCTTGTTCTTTCCGCCGTCGTCCATCCATCAGGCAACCAGTTTGGAGAATCATTTTTTTATCTGATTCCTGTGAGTTGTACGATACAATCAAATTTAAAGGGTGAGAAAAAACATGAAGCAGGGGAATACGCATAGGAATATTTAGTCTGAAAACTAACAGCATCAACTTTGCTACCAGATGATAGCGTATTGTCATCATCATTTGGTGTTTGCAGTGTAGCAAGGGGACCATTGTCTGATGTGGCACAACTTAAGGCATCTTTCTTGGAAAAATATTTTGCACCCATTGTGACATTGTAATAGTACTGTAAAAATAAAAAAATACGCGTTGTGATTATTCCATTTACTTGTCACAAACAGATAAAATGCTCCTTTTGACATTGTGCCATGTCGAGATATCAAACAAGTACCTCGCCACTTTTTATAATATTAATGACTCAATTAAAATATAATATTGCTAGATCACAGTTTAGAACCAGAACTCTGGATGAGAAGTTAAAAAATAAAAAATAAATACATTGATAGTTTTAAACTTCCTTTTAATAGTCTTATATCTTTATTTACCCTTCATCTCTTTACGTACTCAGATTCTGCAAAAACTAAAGAGATTAAAAAAATCAAAGTAAAATACCCACAAAAGAAGGTGCGAGTATATTTTTTTTCTTCTATGATTATATCTATTTTTTCTCTTTTATTTTATTTAGTTTCATATTCTCTCACATTTCAGAAGCTCGATTCAGAGAATTTTGATTATTAAAGTGCCGCCAACATTGCATCCCACGTGTCGCACAAGAACTTGCCTTAACTTAATTTTTCACAATCTCCGTATACTTGTTCTTACCTTAAAAGTTTAACCCGGTTCTACGATAGCAATATAACAGTTACCTACCATCTTACCACAAATTTCCCAATGCGACACGTGTTTATATACCAGTGGACGATACAAAAACCATAGCATAAATCATACCAATTATTCATGCTATGTTACTATAAGCACCAATTTCCCTTTAAACTGCTGCTCGTAAGCATGGGTATCGAACAATACGATTCTTAGAACAACAAATATGACTAATCAAAAATTAAGAAAACAAAAATAAGAAAACACAGCAGGTTTAGAACTGTACACTAAAAACATTAACACTAGGAAACCAAATTCGTTGTATATCAAAGTACAGAACCAAATCAGCTTTCATCCTCATCATTCAACAACATCAAATAGGGGAGAAAAAAAAATCATCCAACAGATACCACTAAAAATTTAAACCAAAAATTAAAGGAAGAAAAAAACTAATAAAAATTTCACCTCAAATCCCTACACGACATTGTGGCGGCACGCCGGTTAATTCCACGGATCTCCCATTGCTCGGAACTGAGACTATCAAATCACCGCAAAACACCCGCAGAAACCTCCTCCTGGTCCTCCACGCCGGGGCCACAAACCTAGCCCTAGAAAGCATCCGCAAATTGAAATCAACATTTCCGGTCATCGCCCTGTCGCCGTTAATCCCATCAACCACCGACCTATCCACGAAGCTCCCCGCCACCGTGAAATTCGCCGTCAGGGAGGTCTCGTTCTTCGTGTCCTACGAGAAAGGAGACATCATCGTCTCCGACAGTGAACCAGACTTTTAGAAGAGCACGGCCTCGATGTGATCATATACGAGCAATATCTTCTTGTTAGGGTTTCGCGCAGCTGGAGCCATGAGAAATGGTAGAGACACGGAAAGAATTGGGGCTTTCGAAAACAAAACATTTAATTACAATGTGGTATGCTAAGGATGTTGAGATCGGCTGCGGTGGTGGTGGAGTGTAGTGGAGACGAAGCGGGGCCCTCCGATTTTGCTAGTTGTTGGTGGTATCGACCATAAACTAGGATTTTTCAGGCTGGGTTTTTTTGGGTGTTGGATCGGATGGGATGGGGGCGGACGGGATCGGATTGGCCAGCCGACAGAGAACAAAGGCAACGACGGAGAATGGCGGGCTGAGGAGAAGCTAGCGGAGAAGAAAATGACGGGTTGTTTGTTTCGAGTGTCGCGGGGGGTTGACAAAAGTTTTGGCCGCTAATTATATTTATTATATTTATGGTATTTTAACATTTTTTTAATATAATATTTCACGTCGGTTTTGAAAAACACCGACGTGAAATATTTCAAACCATGTCAGTTTTTAAAGAAACCGACGTGAATGTTCACTTATCACATCGGTTTTTGAAATACCGACGTGGATGGGCCGACGTGAAATCTCATTTTTGTAGTAGTGGTTGTAATAATAAGAATAGGGCGGTTGTCACTGCTGTCACTGCCAGTCTAATGAATAAATTACGACAAGATTTTTGATTTGCCAAAAGAATTCTTCTTGTTAGGAATTTTATTCACGACAATTTTCCTTTTGATGTTGTTTTTCTTTCTTGGGCCCAGTATATTAGGAAACTCTATTTTGCTTCCTAGTTAGATTTTTAGGAAAGTTAACTTGTTTATCAAGTTTAGAACTTATGTCTATTTAAGACAAGAAGTAGTCATGTAAAAGTGGGATTTTACACACGCAACGAGCAAGACGTGAAAAAGGGCAGAACACAAGGACGAGAAATACTTAAAGCCACGATCCACGACTCGTACATCTTTGAAGTTGCGTGACCAACGTAGAAGATCATCATAGTGTGGCTACAAGTATTTAGTATCAAGTGTTGATGCAAATATTTTCATATATAGCTTTATGATTTTGTATTTGATATTAAAAGAATTAAAGTAATATAGTTTTTGTGTTTCTATACACTACAAAAAAGTCTGACTATGCTGACGGCCATATCCGTCAGGAAGCCATCAATATACAGAATACTGACGGCCTCCTGATGGATATTGGCCGTCAGCATTCTCGTGGTCAGTATTATAGTATCCTGATGGGTAAATGTCCCCATCAGTATTCGTGACGGCTTTCGTGACGGCCAAGGCCATTAGGAAATGGCCGGCAAGACTCCTGGCGGATTTTATATCCTGACTAGGTTGGCCATCAGTATTGCTGGCGGTTTCTAAGCCGTCAGAATACAATAAAATATACTGACGGCTCCCCCCATTTAGACGTGTTGATGCGGTTGGCAGTTGGCGGTTAACCGCTGGTTGTAACCGCGTTGAACAATTATGGTTAACCGTTGACCGGCGGTCACGAATAAAAATGTAACCGTCAACCGATTCTCGGCGTTTAAGTTACGGTTAACCAAACCATTAACCTTAACCGCCGCGGTTAACCGGTTTTTTTTTTTTTAAAGTGACCAGTCGATCGACTGGTCTGTGGATTAGCCGTTGAAACTCTGAATCATTGGAACTCTACTTATAAATTACTTAATGATACATTTGAATATAGAGATGCATTGTGTATATTTTTTAATAATGAAGATGTCGATTTCGCTTTATTTTCGCATATGTGGGATGATTATTATAATATGATATCTCTTTTAAAAACTTTTAATGATGCCACCATGGCTTTATCCGGTGTTTATTATCCTACCTCCTCAATACTTGTTGATCATTGTATTCAAATAGTACTTGTTTGTAGTGCTTTACTCGATAACTCTGAATTAGGTGAAGTTATCGATGAGATGTTGAGTAAATGGGTCAAATATTTTCATTACATTCCTGATGTTTTTTTGATTGCAAAAACTTTAGACCCGGATTATCGGATGGAGGGTCTTCAAAACTTACTTAAATTTTATTACGATGCATTAACACCTTTTTTAGAATCTCGTAGACTACCAATTCCTAGCCCTCTTAGTGTTGCTCACCAAGCACAACTACTTTTAAATGAGACTTTTAATGATTACGATCAATCTTCATCTTCTAGTGATGTTAATGTGTCCCCTTCCCCTTACCCCATCACTTCTACAAGACCCAACGACCCTCGGGGAGCTCTAGCCCCATATATGAGATTGCTTGAAGATACTAAACGAAAACAGCAAAAGGTTAGTGCTAGTCAGTCAATGGAATTAGATAGTTATTTAGGAGCTTTTGAACCGAGTTCGATTCCAAAAAAACCCGATGGTGTTACTAACGATCTTGTGCAGTTTTGGTCGAAAGTGGCCAGTATTTTTCCCACTCTCTCTAGGATTGCCAAGGAGGTCCTTGTCGTTCCTATTTCGACAGTTTCTGTTGAACAGGCCTTCAGCACGGGAGGCTACATGTTAGATGAGCGTCGTCAATGTTAACATCCAAAAATCTTGAAAATCAAATGCTGATGAACGATTGGGTGAAAGCCGAAAAATGAGAACAAGAAATGTAATTGGATGAAGGAGAATAGAGCGACTATTACGATACCACTTCGAGAAGCAACGACAATGACAAATAGGTAAGTAGGTAAGTGAGGTAAGTAAAAGAACTACGTGGACTTTGATTCCTTTTTGAGGATACGTAGGCAATTTAATTCTAATATTACAAGTTAAGATTTAATTTTAATTTTTAATATTAGAATTAAATTCAAATCCTTTTTTTTCTCAACTTATTTCTTTCAAACAAAAAAAATTCGAACTACGTGGACTTTGATTCCTTTACGAGGATACGTAGGCAAGTTAATTCTAATATTAAAAGTTAAAATTTTAATTTTTAATATTAGAATTAAAATCAAGTCCTTATTTAAAAAAAAAAAAAATCGCTACGCAGTCGATCGACTAAATGATCAGTTGCCTTCCCAAAACCAAAACTCACTGTCCTTCAGTCGATCCCGCAATCGATCGGCTGCTTAAAAAAAATCGGCGGTTAACCACCGGTTTTCTGGTTAACCGCTAGTTCGGTTAACCGGTTTAACCGTAACCTTAACCGGTTCTCAGCCGGTCAGGTTACGGTTAACCCAAAACCGGTTAAATTAATCGCTGGTTATTGACCGTCGGTTAATTAAACAGCCAGTTATAACCATTTTAACACTTCTACCCCCGTTAGTAGGCCGTCAGTAAAGAATTTGAAATATTATAAATTTTTTTGATATATTAATTAATAATTAAATAAAAAAACAAAATTTTAGATAACCCAAAACAAATTATCCAATATTCCAAAATTAAAACAAATTATCCAATATTTCAAAATCAAAAAAAAATTATTCAAATATTCCAAAGTATAAAAAAAATCTGAATTCTCCATCCATCTAATTATTATCACCATCGAATGTCGGAACAGTAGGAGGTTGAGTAGAAGGTCGACGAGACATGTCCAGGGTAACAGCGACATCAATCTGCTGACAGAGAGCCAACTGGGAATGCTCCTGCTCCTCGCGGATCAGCTGAATCTCCAGCGCCTGCTCCTAGCGGATCCGCTGAATCTCCTGGTTGGCTAACTCAAGCTGCGTCTGCTGGGACTGGAGCTGCATCTGAAGCTGACGAACATCGGCGGTGGAGGTGGAAGAAGTACTGCCCTTCTGAGACTTTCTGAAGCATCCAAGTCCATAACGTCGACCCTTCTTATTCCCGACAACCTTTAGATAGACCTCGTTTGGGTCTACCTGAGTGCCGCTATCATTAGACGAAGTAGCACGCCTCTGCTCCAAAGCCCTCTCATACTCCTCCTAATATAAAAAATTCTCAGCTACTATTAATAAATAACTTTTAACAGATTTTAAACTAAATAACTCAGATATATATACTATATAAACTTACATCTATCCTCTGGGCTTTGGGATCCGTAAATGTGCCGTCGGGATTTCGATGATACTTCAGAAGAAGGTCGTAGTTACTGGGCTGTGTACCCGTCCGAGCAGCCTGTATATAAAGATACATTAACAATAGTATATGAATTAATTAAAATATAAAATTATACATGTTTAATAATATAATTAATTACTTAAAATATAAAATTATTATCAACTTACAATTTCGGCGGCTTATCAATTTGCCGGTCGAAGGGCCTCCGGGCTTGCTCAATCTGTTGCGCCTGGCCTTCTCAGACTTCTCTACCTCCTCAGAATTCTGAAACTCCACCAGCTATCTATTCCAATTCGTCTCCCCTACGCAGGAAGGTATCGTCCCCTCCAAATGATACGTCTTCTTTCACTCGTATATACGACTCTTATAAGAGTCCCGCATCGCTATATAGAATGCCGTCTTGATGGCATTCTCATCGTATATACCTCTGTCCCACCATACCAGCCCCTACAAAAGAAATACAATTGAACAAAATAATTAATCAATTTACTTAACACAAAATAAATAAATAAATAAATAAATAGACAAAATTACCCTAAAACGAGGCCACCATGTCTGAAAATGGTTGTCTGGGATGTGCTTGAATTTCCACCCTAGGGTGGATACAAGACTCGAACATAGTCCTTAAATAGGTTGGCAATTCCTTCTACGGACTTCGTAAACTAAAAATTAATAAATTTATTTCAATATATGTAAAATAATTAAATTATATATTGAACACATAACAAAATTGATTAAAATGTAACTTACTTATTTTCGAGCATGAATATCCCGATCCCTGTATTCCTGACCTCTGTACCGGGCGTGCTCCTCGCCTCATCAGATGGGGTAGGTGGAACAGTATCATCGAAGTCTAGGTCGGCGGCATCATTGTCATCATCGTGGGGTCCCGAGGATGATGAGCCGAGAGAAATCGGACGATTATGCGGACCCCTGTCAGGCATCTAACATACAACCCATTTTTATTAATAAATAAAACTAATTAATTATATATATATGTGTGTATGTGTGTGTGTGTTTGTGTATATATGATTGTTCAGATTATCATTAACACTCGTAAAATCTTTGAACCTCAACCTTAACTTTCAGACTCATCTTCGTAGCTTTCTTCGTCTTCTTCAGTTAATACCAGTTCATCGCTTTCTGACTCTTCTAAATCACGATCATCGACTGACTCGACATTTTTGTGATTGAGAGGGTCGTTTAATTTGAAGTCGACATCCTCCAATTATATTGCAGGAAATGTTTCTACAACATATTCTTGGAATGACTATTGTTCAGGCACGCGAGGCTCAATATAATCCACCGTTGATCGAGCTTTAATTTTACAAGTTGCCCACCAATCTAGTTTGTCTCGTTTCAAACTCGGATACGAAGTGTAATACACTTGAGTCGCTTGGGAGGTGAGTACGAATGGCTCGTATCGAGTGAATCTACGTTTATGATTGATATCAACGAGCTTGTATTGAGGGTGAATTTCATGCCGGCTGGAGTTGGATCAAACCACTCACATTTTAACAAGAGCATGCTTCCGATTGTCTGAAGCCCGTAATACTCCAATTTAATCACTTCTAGAAGACGACCGTAATAATCTATATAATATGTTCCATAATTTGACCCTCTTATACAAACTCCTGTGCTCGACGTTGATCATTCAGAACCATACTCAAGCGTGTGAAATCCATATCCATTTATCTTACAACCGTTGAATGTATTCACAACACGTGATTAGCCGTACACAGTGGACCTTATATAATCGTCATTTACATTAAACAAAGGATCTCGTGCCTACAATAATTTTATGTTTTAAGATGTTACAATATATATTAATTGCCATGTAATTTTATAGATAATTAAGACTCACGTAGTTCTCAAACCAAACGGGAAATTCAGCGACCAATTTTTGATTCAGTGCCTCATATGTAATGTTCGGTTGATGACGTTTAACACCATCTTCGAACAAACTGCACATTTATATTTAAAATGGAGAATTGTTATAATATTTAATTAATAGATTTTGATAATTACAATTGCAACGAGCTTTGTTGGAGTTTATCATAATTTAGTAATACATATCTTCGGGCCTCGGCCAATTCTTCATCCGACAAGAATCTTTTCCCTGCGTTTGAGAAAGCTTCACCATTATTTTTGAAAATAGATAGAACGTTTGCATCGTCGTCTTCATCATTTTGAACTTCTTCATTACGATTTAAGTTTGTCCTTTTTGTGGAGACATTATCGTTGAAGTAGTACGAAACAAAATTCGACGCCTCTTCAACAAGATATGCATTTGCTATCGAGCCTTCAACACACGCTTTATTCCTTACGTTGTTTTTCAACTTGCGCAGATACCTCTCGAAAGGATACATCCACCTATATTGCACTGGACCAGCAATTCTCGCTTCGTACGGTAAGTGGATGGGCAAATGTTCCATTGAATCAAAGAAATTTGGTGGAAATATCACCTCAAGTTGACAGAGTATTAGGGGAATGTCACACCTAAATGACTCATATCAGCCATTCCAATGACTCTCGCACTTAGATATTTGAATGACAAACTTAGCTCTGTTAGTGCCTTCCACACGGGATGAGGAAGCAGTTCTCGAAATGCAATTGATATCAAACGCTGCATAAACACGTGTCAGTCATGGGTTTCATCCCATACAATCTCAACCCTTTCATATCAACACAGCGACCTAGATTTGATGTGTACCCATCTGGGAATTTGAGAGCCTTTATCCATTCACACAATGCAACTTTCGACGGTTTATCAAGCGTGTACGACGCTTTGGGATACTTTCCTGATGCGTCTGCATGAAGTTTGGGATAGTGACAATATTCTGCTAACTAATCTCTTGATTTCGAAGTGTCTTTTGTCTTCCCTTTGACATTCATCACCATGTTAAACACATTATCAAAAACATTTTTCTCAGTGTGCCTAATGTCTAAATTATAACGAATCAAGTAAGTGCTCCAGTAAGGCAAATCCCAAAAAATACTTCTTTTTCTCCAACTACTATTATTCACTATTAGTCCATTCACACATTTTGCATTTTCATCGGTTACTTTAAGAAGTCCCAACCTTTCAATTCCGGCTAAAATCTCTATTCCAGAACGGACATGCGGCGGCAGAGTTTCAACCTTTCTATATTTCCTAATTTTTTTTAATCTTTACGAAGTCGATGATCACATTCTAGAAATTTACGATGGTTATCAAGCCATGATTGCTTCATGCTCTTTTGCAGGGTAAAAGCGTCTGAATGCTCCATGCAATAAGGACAAGCCATTCAACCAGCCGTACTCCAACCGGACAACATCGAGTAGGAAGGAAAGTCGATAATGGTCCACATAAGGGCCGCTCGCAACTGAAAGTTCTGTTTTTTAGATACATCATACGAGAGAGCACCGTCGAACCACAACTGTTTTAGCTCCTCAATCAATGGCTGTAGAAAAACATCTAACTTATCTTTTGGGTTCTGTGGGCTCGGGACGAGAATGTTGAGAAAAGTGCACTGCTCTTTCATCCACATCCAGGGAGGCAGATTGTATGGTGTGACAATCACCGGCCACGATGAGTATTTTTTTCCAAAACTTTCAAAAGGTTGAAATTCGTCTGTACATAGACCCAATCTTACATTTCGAGTTTCAACGGCGAACTCTGGATGAGTTTGATCGAAGTGCCTCCAAGCCTCGGAATTTGACGGGTGACGCATGACACCATCCTCTACCACATGTTCTGCATGCCACCGCATATATTTTGACATTGTTGTAGATGCGTACAACCTCTGCAGGCGGGCTGTTAGAGGAAAGTAAAACATTCTCTTGTACGGAACTAAGTTGGACTTGCGCCGTTTAGGTTGTCCCTTCTTCGCGGGCTTGAACCGTGGATGAGCACAAAAGTTGCACTTATCTATATTCGAATGATCCTTCCAATAAATCATGCAGTTCTTCACACAGCAATCTATCTTCTCTACCGGTAACACATACCTCTCAACAACTTCTTACTTTCATAGAAATTATCTACAACATTGTTGTCTTCTGGCACGATCTCTTTGATTAAATCAATAAATTGATCATAACATTTCTGAGAAATGCCATGCTCCAATTTCAAATTCATAAGACGGGCAACTAAAGACAACCGATTGTGTTTCTCACAACCGGGATACAAAGGTTTTTTTGCAGCTTGCAGAATATCAAAAAATTTCTTCGCCTCGGGATTAGGTGATTCCTACAACTCAATATCATTTAGAATCAATGGGTGTAAAAGAACGTGGCAAAATTACGAGAAGAATGAGTAATTCGAATTATAATTAGTTAGGCTTCTATCCCATTCAAAAACGTGACATTTAGTAGTATGTATTATCTTAAAATATGCATTTTTGTTGGATTCAAAATTTCGGCAGCATCTCCCCTCAGTTCTCGTAGTACACATATATTTCAGTGCACCCGAGAACAATTAGAGAGATGCAGAAACCGAAATTTCAAAACCAAAAAGAACATACACATAAGATAACCACACTACAAGTCACATTCTCAAACTGTCCAAAAATGGGACAATTCAAAATTTAGTACAAACTCTATATTTGATACTAAATCTCAAACGGGTCTAAGAAATATTGGAATAATTCGAAACTTAGTTTCAAAATTCTCTATTTGATATTAATTCTCAAATGAGTGATCTACATATAATTGATTCTCTACAACAATATGAATGGCGTCACTTCGCCAAGGTTCCAAATAAGCAATTACCACCGTCACATATTTTAAAATATTTTGAAAATTTTAATAAAACCACATGACACCCTATCACGTTTAAAAATATTGAAAACCTGCTATTGGAGGGACAACACCTTCCGGACGGCGCCGTAACCCACGTCAACATCCGACGGTATACAACCAACAACACCAATGACAATAATATATATTAACAAAATTAAACCCCGACCGATCACCACGGCCTCCCATGCATATAAAATATACAAATTTTTTTAAAATCCCGGCCGATCACCATGACCTCCCATGCATGAACAATATATATACAATATAATGGGTGCATCTATTTATCACAATATAATTTATCCCTAAAGTTTATCTAAATTTAAAAGCAAACCCTAACAATCTAAGTTAATACAATAAAACCCTATTTTCCTAATTATTTACTAAATTAACCCATAACTATCTAATTATATACTTTGTGTACGTATTTTCCTAAAAAATTACCAATTTAACTCTAATTTTGTAATTATTTATGATTAGACCCCTAATTTGAAATCAAAACTTCATTTCAAAATTAAGCTTTATTTGAAACCTAATTATTTAACTAGAAAATAAAAATAGAATTTTAAATAAAGTTTTATTTAATTTAAAATTATTTTAAAAACTATAAATTTATTTTCAAATTAAAATAAAAATAGAATGATAAATTAACTCTTATTTATATTAAAATTATTTAAATCCCAAATTTGATTTTAAAAAAAAAAGTTTTTTATTTTTCATTCTCCCATAACAGTGTTTAAGAGTCATAATTGAGAAGATGGATTGACAATGGGATTATTCAAAATCGAATGCACTATTGGCACAAGTGTTAAATAATAAACATCGATAAAATTACCAAACACCCGCACACGAATTTACAATAGGGTAGTAAACTCATTTTTCGAAATCCAAGTTCTCTTGCATTATTACAAGTTCAATAACAAAGAGCTCTATAAACTTAAAGCCCCAAATTTTAACCCTTCAATTACCTCCAATTAACACACACGGAAACAAATAAATGAAAATCCTAATTATATATATCAACTAAATGTAAATAAAATAGCATGTAATTCAGAAGGACCAGATTGTCACAATAACAGAAAAATAAACACCAATAATCGATTCTAAAAGAAACCATCAACTCAAACTACAACAAATTAAACAAAAATCCCCCAAAAATAAGAATAATCAAATTTAATTAGAAAAACCAAAGATACACTTACGGGGTCAAGAAAGTTCGACGACGGAGGGCGACGATGACGTATTCTCTTTCTCCCACCCGATGGCGACGGGGAAAGCTTCTCTTCCTCCCAAGCAATAGCGGCGGCGACGAAGGCAGCTGGTCCGCGACTGGTGGAAGGGGGTTAGGCCGAGAGGGTTGTTTATTTTTTTGTTGACTACGGGTTGTGCAGAATGGAGGCAGGGAAGGAAGGATGGGTTTTTTTAGGTTAGAATACTGACGGCCAGGGCCCGTCTGGAATACTACTTATACGCTGATGGGTAAGGCCGTCAGGATATATAGAATCCTAATGGTCAATGGCCATCAGGAAAGCCACTACTAATATCCTGACGTCCTTGCCCGTCAGGATATATATTCATGATTTTTTTTAAATAAATTATATCCTGACGGGCAGGGCCGTCAGGATAATTAAGCGGGATAAATTCCCACACTTTCCCTGAGGGGTTATTGATGGGAAAAGTTGCTGACGGCCTAGGTCGTCAGTAAATCCGGAAAGCCATCAGTAATGTTGACGGCCTGATGGCCGTCAGTATACCCCTCAGTATAGTTGGGCTTTTTTGTAGTGATACCCAGTTCGTAAGGACGTTGCTTACGAACGAGATTTATCTACTGTGTTCTTTTATTTTTTAATTATTCCACTACTTTTTATTTGAATACTATTTTGTGTTAATTCTAGTGTTATTAACACCAAACTTAACATCTATTTACTGATATTATTCAATAACCATAGACCTACAAATTTACAATTGGCATCGAGAGAAGGTTACTTGACGTACTAAGTATACTAATCCTTATTTTTGCAGGACACTATGGATGCTCAAGGAAATTCTCGATCTCCGATCCTTAATGGCGAGAACTATTCTCTCTGGAAACAAAGGATGAGGTGGCACATGAAGACTATTGATGAACGAGAATGGAGAACCATACTGGTTGGATGGGAAAAACCATGCATTACTGATACTGATGGTGATACCATCATCAAGAAAGAAGAAGAGTGGATGGTTGATGAACTAGCCTTGTCCAATTGGAACTCCAAGACTATCAACACTCTCTGTGACTATGTCGATCTAAGCTACTATAAAGTTATTAAAAAGTGCGAGTCGGCAAAAGATGCATGGGATGCATTGCAGAGGGTGTGTGAAGGAACTCACAGTTTCAAGAAATCAAGACTGGAGATGTTGACTACTACTTTTGAGTCAATGAAGATGGACGAGAAAGATTCCATCATGGACTATGCTATGAGACTCTCTGATATTTCGAAGAACTTGGTGAAGGTGTGACTAACTCACGTCTTGTGGGAAAGTTTCTAAGATCAATTTCGAAGAAATTTAGCCTCGAAGTGGTAGCTATTGAAGAAGAAAAGGACAGAGATGATTTAGACTTCGATGCATTGGTAGGCTCGCTCTAAACGTTTGAGATGGAACATCTTGGTTCCAACTCAAAAGAGAAAAATGTTGCTCTAACTTCTGATGTTAACTCTGATGACGATGAAGATATTGATTGGAGAGAGCTACTAGAGAAGATTGAAACTACCACACTTGGGGAAGAAGAAGTGTCTCTTATTTCTCAATGGTTAAACTAGCAATTGAAGAGGAAAAACAACATTGGAGGGTCTTATTCAAAATTCAAGCCAGAGACGCCAACACCAAAATCATCAGGGCGTACACTTGCCAAATTTAAATCCTCATCTTTGGAATTCAAGACCTCTAGTTCCCCAAAACCTCTTAATGAAGTTCAATGTCATGAGTGTAACGGTTGGATATATTACAAAAAAGAATGTACAAACAATCTAAGAAAGAAGAACTTGATTGCAAAAGAGTTCAATGAAAAGGACAGCGATTCTGACGCATCTAATATTATTCCATTATTGTTTGCTAACATTGTGTGGGATGACGACATTCGTGTTGGTAACAAGAAAATCAACACCAAGTGCTTGAATGCAGAAGTTGAGGATATACCTGACAGACACAAGAAGCTAAGAATTGAGTATGAAGAGTTATTTGCCAACTGGGGAAATACTCTACTCAAAGTCAAGGCTCTTTCAATAGTGAACAAACTGACTGATGAAAAGAATGATCAACTGAACATAATTTCCCGATTCGAGTCGTCACTCACTAGAAAAGATGCTGAGCTAGAATGAGTGAAGACTGTTTTGAAAAAGATCCAAGAAACCCTCTCTAACCTCAACAAGGGTAAGGATAAGCTTGACGAAATTCTGGATTTGAGCGTCCCAAATTTATCGAAACATGGGATTGGATACAAGTCTGATCAACAAATACCAGAATCAAGACAAATATTGGAGTCAAACAAACGCCATAGGAGAAGAAGAAGATAATACGTGTGTCATCACTATGGTGAACGAGGTCACATCTGACCATTCTGCTGGAAGATTGTTGGTAAGCGAAATCAGTTTAAAAGGTCGAAGCTAACTGCTGAGTTGCGTGATGGTTTTCGTGTTCCTAACACCAAAACTGACACCAGAGTCAAACAGTTCTGGGTCAAAAATAACGAGATCAAATGCAATATGATCAATTTTTCTCTAAAATCCCATTTTCCTGGAGCTTGGTACTTTGATAGCGGATGCTCTAAACATATGATCAGATCAGAAGATCTTCTCTTAAATATTATCAAGTTTCAAGGAGGAAAGGTTAAGTATGGTGGAGGTACAAATGGCCAAATCATTGGCCAAGGAACCCTTCATGTTCCTGGGATTGCAAAGCCTGAAAATGTATTACTTGTTGAAGGCTTAACTGCGAACTTGATAAGTATTAGCCAACTCTGCGATGGTGGGTTCAGTGTCAAGTTCACTCATGAAAAGTGCGAAGTTTATGATGAGGTAAAAGCATGTATTCATACTGGTCAGAGAACTTCGGACAATTGCTACCAAACGGTGATGTGTTCTGCAAACTATCTCACCTAAGTGATGCCGAAGTGTGGCATCAAAAGCTCGGGCATGTCAACTACAAGATGTTGGAGAGATTGGCCAAGAAGGAAGCTGTGAATGGACTACCTAAGCTCAATACTAAAATCATTCTAGTTTGCGAGGCATGTCAGAAAGTGAAGCAAGTCAGGGTGTCACATCCAAACGTGTAGAGTCTCACCATGTCAAATTGTTTCAAACTTCTTCATATGGATCTTATGCCACTTGAAGTAGAAAGACTTCGTGGTAAGAGGTATGTACTTGTAATTGTAGATGATTTCTCTCGATTTACATGGGTAGAATTTTTAAAAGAAAATTTTGAGGCTTTCGAAGCGTTTAAAAAACTTGCGAAAAAGTTGTGTTCATTTTGGTGTGAGTATGGGTAGAGTAAGGTCAGACCATGGGAAAGAGTTTGAGAATGTGTCTTTTTCGGATTTTGTTCCAAAGTTGGTCTAACCCATGCATTTTCTTCACCCATCACCCCCCAACAAAATGGGTAGTCAAACAAAAAAATAGATCTCTTGCAGAAATGACTAGGGCTATGCTTATTTCAAATGGGATTTCAAAATATTTTTGGGCAGAAGCAATGAACACTGCATGCCACATAATTAATAGGTGTATTTTAGACCTGGGTCATGTGTTACTCCCTATGAGTTGTTGTTGGACAAAAAAACAAATTTGAGCTATTTTCATATTTTTGGATGCATTTGTTATGTGCTAAATGATAGGAATAATCTTTCAAAACTTGACTCAAAGAGTGATAAATGTATTTTCATGGGATATTCCCAAAATAGTCATGCATATAGAGTATATAATCATAGAACGCGTTGCATGATTGAGTCAGTAAATTTCAAGTTTGATGATATAATTAGTGGTGTTAGACCTGCTGAAGATAATGATCTGCTTTATGATCCAGATCCTCACGAAAATGTTACGGTTGGCGTAGATGAAACTGCAGATGTAGAGACTGAAGATGCAAGTGGTGACGGTACTGGTGACATGACACCAAACTTGACACCCACTCAGGCTGCTCCAGAATCCGATTCAGATTCAGATGAGGAAGACAACTGATCGGATTGACTTACATCAGAGGGATATACCCTCGAGAATTTAGAGGAACCATCCTACGGGCCAAATCATTGGAGATCTAGATGAATGAAGTACAAGAAAGTGACAAATAAACTTCAGAGCAATGGTAAGGTTTGTTTGCTTATCTACTAACTGTTCTCAAATACGAGAATCTTTGTTTCTTTCTTAAATAGAGTCAAAGCGTGTAGAGGATGCTCTTAAAGATGAATTCTGGATAAAGTCCATGCAAGAAGAGTTGGACCAATTCGCTAAGAATGATGTATGGGACTTAGTACCTCGTCCAGGAAATTCACATGTTACAGGTACGAAGTGGATCTTCAAGAATAAAACGGATGAGGCTGGCAATATTGTGAGAAATAAGGTACGATTGGCTGCACAAGGATACACTCAAATTGAGGGTATTATTTTTGATGAGACGTCTGCTCCAGTCACTCGTATTGAATCGGTAAGACTCTTACTTGTTGTAGCATGCTATATGAATGTGTCTCTACATCAAATGAACATAAAAAGTGCTTTCTTAATGGAGTTTTAAGTGAAGAGGTATTTGTTGAGCAACCTCAAGGCTTTTTTGGTCCTCACAAACTAGATTTTGTTTTAAAGTTAAAAAAGGCTTTGTATTGTTTAAAGCAAGCTCCCAGAGCTTGGTACGAAAGATTGACTCAGCACTTGCTTTTCTTAAAATTTATACGTGGGCAGTTGATAAAACCTTATTTCTCCTTAACTCGAATAAGCACATTTTGATTGTCCAAATTTATGTTGATGATATAATTTTTGGATCTACTAACGAGCAGATGGTGAGTGAGTTTATTACGAGAATGTCTGACACATTCGAGATGAGTATCGAAGATACCCTCTCTTACTTTCTTGGTCTGCAAATTAAAGAAATGGATGATAGTATTTTTCTCTCTCAGTCTAAATATGCTAAGAACCTAGTTAAAAAGTTTGGGTAGAGAATGCTACGCATAAGAAAACGCCTTTAGGCATAACCATGAAATTGTCTAGAGATGATATTGGTATTAGTTGATAATACCTTGTATAGGAGCATGATAGGGAGTCTCTTATATTTGATGGCTAGCATGACAGATATTATTTACAGCATGTGTCTATGTGCTAGGTACAAGTCAAATCCTAAAGAATCACATTTAAAAGATGTTGAAAGAATTATTAGGTATGTAGCTGGAACAAGTGACTAAGGTGTTTGGTATACTAAATAAACAAGTAATGAACTTGTAGGATATATGGACTCGGATTGGGCGGGGGATGTTGTGGATAGAAAGAGTACTACTGGGGGCTGTTTTTTCTTGGGTAGTAATCTTATCTCCTGGTATAATAAAAAATAAAATTGCATTTCTCTTTGGATGAACCAAATGATAGAGGACTATGGTCTACATAGTAGAATTCTGACTGTGCTTTGTGATAATTCCAGTGCCATTGATATCTCAAAGAATCCGGTCCAGCACTCACGAACCAAACACATTGACATAAGGTACCACTTTATTTGTGACTTGGTTGAGAGAAAGATAGTTAGTCTTGAGCACATAGGAACAGAAAACCAGCTTGCTGACATCTTCACAAAAAATTAGATTTAGAGACATTCTCTCATTTGAGAAGAGATCTCGGAATGTACATTGTTTAAGTACGTGATGTTTTTGATGTCATGACACCTAAACTGTCATCAATCGTGACATCTGCAGTTTTTTGCATGCATTTTTTATTTTCTTTTTCATACATATCCTGGGTGCATTGGGTTTAGTTGAAAAGCAAAAATTTCATGTGTTGTAATAAAAAGTGGTGGCAAAAAGGCTAACCTCTCTTTTTTGTGATTGTGAAACATTCCCGCAAAAACAGGTTTTCTCTCAGGTCCATAAAAAAAGGGGTGTTAATGTTTTTTAGCAGTTGCTAGAGATAAGTAAGTTTCTTTCCAAAGTTATTGAAAAGATAATAAATATCTGGATAAAGTCCAATCTTTAATTTTCACCTCCTTAAGTGATTTTGACGTAGTCATTAACTCGGGTTAAGGAGTCTATTTTCATTGACTTCACCTTGAGTACTGTTAGTTATAATGTCATCACATAAAAAGCAACACTAATCATATCGCTTAAACCATTTTTTGTGTTTTTTTTTAGGTCATTACTTTTAGGCATCAGTTAGAACATTCATACTTTGTGAGGATGTCGTTTTGCTTTGTGTTATGTAGTTTGTGGTTGTGATCATTCCCTTAATTCTCTTGATCATGTTATGAATTTTCCTAACCAAGTGTTTCAGTGGCGTTATTATCGGAGGATTGGACCAGTAATAAGCGAGTTATTTGGCGAGTGAAAAATTGCTTTGCAAAGGCTTTGTTCAACTATGGTGATGGTTTTTGAAAATCTAGCTCTATCTCGGTTCCATATGTAGTTGAGATTTGTGATTTAATTTCCAATAGAAGATAGTGGTTTAGTTAAGCTTGAGATCGTGTGTCTTATTTTGAAAAGGAGTGGGCTTGTTTTTCTAAGGAAAGTAAAATCTAGGGTCTTAAAAGAAGTAGTGGGAAGTTATTTTTTTTACTTTACCTTTTCACCTTCTTCCTTCTTCTACTGCGTACGGTTTTTATAAATTAGTAACTTAGGTTTTTTTACTTTTCCTTTTTCTCTAATTTACTGCCTATGGCACTCGATCATGTTCTTGTGTTTGTTTCAAATTTCTTGCAGAATGTCGAACTGTCATTCACCTAGCAGAATTTCAGATCTCCTAGCGGGCGGGCGTCGCTAAATTGATAAGCATGCTCCGTTGAATCTGCCAACCTACTCCGCCATGGACATTCGAGAAGAAATGGGTGGTGTTGTAACACCAAACCCAACACCAACTGATGCCCTTGCTGCATGCTCCTCTTTGGTTGGTGGGCAATAACTGGTTCCCGTCGCCACTACCTCAGACGTAACTCTAGCTGCTCAACTTGCTCCCGGGCAGATGGGCAATGAAATTGACGTGGATAATCCCCCGAACTTGCCATTTATTGCCAAGATCTTTGGTCCAGTCGGAGATCCCTCCTTGAGGAAGTCACGGTGACTTCGCAACATTCCCCCTGGTACAATTCCGGCGGCCATTCCTAAAAGTAAGGCGGGTGAGCGACGTCATGTACCCATTAAGCACATGAATTTGGTTTAAGAAGTTGCAGCTCTGACGGACTCCGACGATGATGAGTATATGCCCCAAGAAAATTTTACCGCGCCGCCGATTTCCTCTCATCCACAGTTGTCCAAGTCACCTAACCCTCACCAGAAACAGTTAGTGCGTCTGTCTGATAAGAAAAATCCACCGAAGTTGATGATTCCAGTTCCTATGATCCCCCGTTCACTGTCGTTAGTTTTTTCTCTAGTGAAGTTGAAAGTTCTTCCCGTCCATTGGTGGCCGACCCTCCTTTGACTCTGTTCAACACGACTCGGTCAGAGACTGAGTATAAATTCTCCTCCGATTCTGATGATGACAACACACTAGCTGCCATGTTGTCTGCCTTGAAGTCTAAAGTTGCCCAGCAAGTTTGTGATGGTTTTGGTGTTGTGTCACCAGAACTGACATCATCTACAGCTGCTCCAGTTTCGTCTCCCAGCTCCAGCTCTGATGATGTAGTCTCTGAAGGTGCATCAGTCCAATCAGCTGCACCTGACCAGTCTTCTAATGACTCCGGTAAGGCACCACGTCCGAATGTTGATATTGAAGCCCCTGCTCCTGTGCCTACAAAGTTTTTGACTAAGGAAGCTGAAGATGTTTTCCCTGGGTATCATCAGCGTGGAATGATTGATGAGCGTAGAGTTCCAGTGGATGTTTTTAAAAAGCAGAATATGATTGCCTCCATCTCGGGCTACTAGTCCTTCTGGTGTTAGTTCTGGTGCTGGTAACACCTGTTCTAACATTGTTCGGTTTTCTGCTCCAGTAATGCGGACTCAGGTTACTATGCTTAATCTTCAGATTGACCAGTTGCAGGCTCAAGTTGCACAAATGAAGGCACTTCGTGACTCGTTTGTTGAGGTCCTTTTGCTTTCAGAACAAAAAGGGGGATATGATGATGAAGACGCGGACGGCTGCAGCTGAGGAGGAAGGTGAATCCACTGAGAGTGATGAAGATGTGGTTCGTTTGGCAAAAGGAAAGAGGAAGGCTAGAGATGAAGAATTTTCTCCTCGTTGTTCGATGAGGACTCGTAGCCACCGTTAATTTATTGTGTTTTGAGAATAATGCTTATTTGGTTGTGTTTTGTGTTTTTGAACAACGGTTATCTGTTAAAGGGGAGTTTTAATTTAGGGGGAGTTTTTGAACATTTTATTGTGTCTTGGGTATTTTGTCAAGAAAGGCAAAAGGGGAAGATTGTTGGGAATTTTATTCACGGCTGTTTTCATTTTGATGTTGTTTGCCTTTCTTGGACCCAAAATATTAGTTCACTATATTTGGTTTTTATTTTGTTTCCTAGTTAGAGTTTTAGGTTAGTTAACTTGTTTATCAAGTTTAGGAATCATGTCTATTTAAGACAAGAAGTAGTCATGTAAAAGTGAGAATTTACACACGCGGCGAGAAAGACGTGAAAAGGGCCGAACACAAGGACGAGAAATACTTAAAGCCACGGTCCACGACTCGTACATCTTTGACAAACGGAGAAGATCATAGCGTGGTTACAAGTATTTAGTATCAAGTGTTGATGCTAATATTTTCATATATTACTTTATGATTGTGTATTTGATCTTAAAAGAATTAAATTAATATAGTTTTCGAATTTGTACACCCAGTTCGTAAGCACGTTGCTTACGAACAAAATTTATATGTTGTGTTCTTTTATTTTTTTTAAATTATTCCGCTGCTTTTTATTTGAATACTATTTAGTGTTAGTTCTGATATTATTAACACCAGACTTAACATCTATTTACTGATACTTATTCAATAACCATAGACCTCAAATTTTTACACTTCTTATATGGTCGAAAATTTCTTACTGATAGCGTGTATTGTTATGAATTTTTTACTTAATACAATAATTGAGAATTTCTTACTTGATGATAGTAAGAGTTTCTTACTTCATTACAAAAAATTCTTACTTATTGTTCGATAATGTAAGAAAAAGATTTACTTTATGTTTTCAAAATACTTTAGCCAAAAGAAAATACTCGCCGAGCAATAACTGATGATTGGCGGTTTTAATTATTTCTAATTCTACCATTAACTCAAAATGGAGATAAGTCCATTTTGATGAGATGTATGCCAAGTATGTATCTACAACTTTTTAGTTAAAATGAGACATATCTTGAAAATAAAACATCTTCGGTCACACCCTCACTATCGTCACAAATCTTTGAAATTGGATGGTGTATTTATTATATATGTAAATTACTAAACAAACTAATGATATAATGGTAAATTTACTAAAGTTCGATTAAGCTAGTGAAGCTATCGAACAAAGTATCACTGAACTCACGTTCAAACTCGAGATATACTCGAGTAGCTCGGGCTCGAGCTCGATTTGATTAACCTCGAGTCGATTTCGATGTTGAGTAAATCGCAAATCAACTCAACTCATTACCCCTCTAATGGTGGTACTAAGGATATAATGGTAAATCTACTAAAGTTCAATTAGGCTAGTAAGCCTATTGATTTACGTAGATTTGTCCTTATTTTATTAGCTTTTTAGTTTGTTTTTCTATTTGTTTTTGGTATAAGTTGGATGATTTAAGCGTAATTCCGTACTTTTATAGTTCCAGCTTATTTTACCATATTTTAATCATAATTTATGCAAATAGGTAATATTTCGTTGTTTTTCACCTTACAGCTAAGTAACCGGAAGAGTTCAGCGCGTAATTAGATGAGGTTGATGATCAAGAAATGGAGAACGAGATTTCCGGTGAACGAGTAGCAAAAAGATCGAGAAAAGGAGACAGACGCTCTATCACGTCGATCGACGCGAGCGTCGACGCTCCGTCGACGCGAGCCATGATCCACGACGATCGACGCGGAGCCGACGTAACATTCTGAAGCGTCGATTGAAGAGGCGTCGGTCGACGCAAGGTCGACGCAACTTTCTGAAGCATCGATTGAAGACCGCGTCAGTCGATGCAACCGCCCAGCGACGCGAGCACCCAGACCGCGTCAACGCCGAGAGCCTGCACGCGTCAGTCGATGCAACTTCGACGCGACGGCCCAGTTTCACGATTTTAGGGTTTCTTGCGTGCCAAGACTTCTTATATCTATAAATACCCTCCATATTTCGGATTTTTAGAGAACATACGACCTCCTAGGGTATTTTAGCTTATAATAAACATAATTCCACATCTCATTACGAGATTTGAAGACGGAGATCAAGGATTGAAGAACAACGCGTCCAAAACATCGAATTTGCGTTCGGGATTCAATCTTCGCCCAAGATCGACGTGCAACTCCGGAATAGATGGAGCTTTTCATCGCTTTTATTAGTTACAATAAGTACTCTAAACTCTTAGTTAACTTCATAGTTAATTGCTTAGTTAATTTTTTTAGTTAATTCTAGTTTTAATAATTAGTTTAATCGTTTCATGCTTGGATATTGGATATTGGATTACTTTAGTTTATTTATGCGATTGATTAATGTTAGTTGTTCGTTCTTAGATTCACATGATACATTGCTTAGTGATAATTTATTATATTCATGCTGTTAGATTAGTTGCTATTAATTCTTAGTTCTTGAGTTCAAGTAGTTTAATTATTGCTCGTAGTTGATAATATAGTTTAGAATAATTAGTTTAATCATCCTTAGTTTAATTATTGCTTTAGCAATAATGATCAATTCAAAATCTTTTAAAACTCCAAATGTACATGTATTTTATTTTAGTTCGTAAATTGAGAAAAACATCCGAAAGACCGAATAGTTGTTTTCTCGAGAGATACGACTCGAGTCAAACTCATCACCCTACAAGTTCCTCGTACTCTATCGAGCAAACTTAAGTTTTTTAATTTAAATATCTATAATTGGGGAGCACAAAAGTTTAGTTCAAAATTTTAGCGCCGTTGCCAGGGAAGCAACGACTAGGAACTTAAAGATGTTTTTCGTTTTACTTTCATTTTGAGCTATTACTTTCTTTTTATTTTTATTTTCGCACTTGGTCTTTGCTATTTGGTACGTTGATGTATTGTTGAGTTTATGCAAGGAAGGCGATCACTTCACCACGGCCTTATACCATTCATTGACAACATCCATCGTTCGAACCCACCAATACAAATACCCGTTTTTATTCCTAAGGACGAATCTTCAACAGCAACTGATTTCGTGTGCGACAAAATTCCCGAAGATATGGCTAGAAGAGCGAATCATGAGGATGATCACAATGAGTTGTTCGATGCATTAAACAATGAGCTACCTTTCCAACCTCCACGAAGACGTCGGGGAGAGTATGGGAGCGAGTCGCGATACCTTGGAGGTCACATTCAACCACCAAATAATCGGGCCCCGCTACAACTAAGACAAGGAAATAGAGGAAGGAACGCTCAACATGACGATGAAGTGTTTGAAGATTATCCCGACAGACCAATCCCTGGACGAGGGTTTGTAGATGAAAGGTTCGACGACTAAGATTACGAAGGAGATTATGAGGCTGCCTATCATAGAGAGAGAGCACCGAGACACCCCCGAGCACCTCGACAACGAGATTTGGCACGCCCAAAGGTTATGCCTTATGGGTCCGCTATTGTTCTTGGACCGACTGCGAGGGATGTAGAGATTAAACTGCATCAACTGAATTTACTTCCGACTTTTCACGGGTATGCCCATGAAGACCCTTTAGCGTTTTTAAACTATTTTAGCGATGAAGTAGGAAGATTTGTAGGTCATGGCCTTCACCGGGAGGAGATGCAAATGATTTGTTTCCCCTATAGCATGAAAGACAAGGCGAAGACTTGGTTACTATCCTTAGAACAAAGATCATTAACTGATTGGGAGATGATAAGCGAGAAGTTCCTCAATCAATATTATTCCGCACAAACAACGGGGCAACTTCGGAGGCAGATTGCCAACTTCGAACAAATGGAGGGGGAATTATTTCATGAAACATGGGAGCGTTACAAGAAACTTTTACAAGCGTGCCCCCATCATAGCTACTCCCCCGAGATAGTTAATCATTTTTTCTTTGATGGTCTGTCGCCCATTGGGAAAAGTCAAGTAGAGATAGCGGCAGGAGGAGATTTCGGAGATTTAACGGCCCGCGAGGCACAACAAGTATTGGAGAAACAAAGCGAGAAATCTAGACAAACCAACTCTCGGCCTCGTAAATTAAAAGTTAATGAGATGTCCAACCCTGATCCTGATTTAGATGATGGTAAATTAGTCAAAGCGAAGTGCGAGGAGATATTTGATGAGACATTGGCAGCTTGGAAGGCCGAGCGAGCAAGAAAGGCCTCTTCAAGTAGATTGTTACGACGTGTCACCAATGCGGATCCCCCGAACATTTAGCCGATATGTGCCCATTCAACAACGAACAACGAGGGGACATCAACGCCATCCAGTATTATTCAAACCAACAACATTCAGGACAGAGACTACCATATACGCAAGCACCGCCTCCGAATAATTTCCAAGTGAAAGGGCAAACGCCTACTACAGTTCAGTCAACTGGTCAACTTTTAGTTTGGCAACAAAACCAAGTTGCCGAAACTATTCGGAACCAAGACGGCCTCACACATGTTCAGGAGGAAATGAAGGGAGTTCGAGACGATATGAAAGAATTGAGAACGATGATGACTGAAATGGCCAAAAGCACTCTTGAAAATTCATCAGGACTAAGAAGATTGGAGATAATGGTAGGACAATTGGCAACTGACATGGCGTCATTGAAGAAGGAGAAAAATACTTTTCCAAGCCAAAAAGAACACGCCTCAGCTATTCATGTGCTGAGAAGCAGATAAGTAGTGGATAACGGCATCGAGCTAGAAAAGGAGAATGACGAGGTAGAAGCCGAAACCCAACCACAAGTAGATGCGACCAAGTCGGCCAATCTAATGCATAAATCTTCAAATCCAAATATTTCGGGGCCGAACTCGACAGCAACTAAAAATCCCATCGATTCCTTAAATGCACCACCGAAGAAGTTGACTGTTTATGATCATGTTCCTTTCCCAAGTCGCCTACGTCCGGCCAAGGAAAATAAAAATTTCATGGAGCTATATAACTTATTGAAAAATGTCAATGTTAACCTTCCCTTGATAGAGGTGATAAAGACAATGCCAGCATTTGTGAAGTTTTTCAAGGAGCTAGCATCAAAGGAAAGGCGTTTGGCTGCAAATCAACATGTAGCTCTGATAAGGGAGGTTAGTGAAATATTTAAGACACCATTGCCACCCAAAGAAAAGGATCCAGGGAGTTTTTGCATAACTATTTCTCTCGGGAATGGACAAACGGCACGGGGAATGCTCGATCTTGGAGCTAGCATAAATTTGATACCCCACTCAATTTTCAAGGAGTTTGACTTAGGACCGCTAAAATCGACAACGATGAGGTTATAATTGGCGAATAGAACGATAAGCCTACCTTTGGGGATTGTGGAGGATGTCTTAGTACAAGTAGACAAGCTAGTGGTGCCAGTCGATTTTGTTATTATGGACGTTGGTGACGTACAAAGCGAGAATCGAGAACACGCCATTTTGTTAGGACGTCCATTCATGTCTACAACGTGCACGGTGATCGACGTAAATAAAGGGAGGATGACTATGTCCGTCTTAGGCGAAACGGTGACGTCTTCACTTCAAGATATTCACAAGACTCCTGCACCATTTATAAAGGACAAATGTTCTACTGTTGATTTAGTGGATTCTTGCGTGAATGAACTCCTGAGCATCGGCACGATCAAAGATTTTGATAATGTCGAGGCACTTGATGATGGATTGCCCATGAAGTTTAATGTGCCTAAAAACGAGTCAAAGGTGGAGTTGAGACTACAACGAGATCGTTCGAAGTTTGAGCCAAGAGAAGAGATGAAGCCACCGCATAATCGTTCAAGATGTGTTTCCCTCGACCCCTACAAGAATTTTAAACGTACGAGGAACAAGGAAAAGGCATATGGCAAGGATTGGACAAAGAAGAAGAAGAATTCGAATGAAGTTTTTAACGAGAAGTTCAAGGTTGGTCAACTAGTGCTATATAATTCCGATTGTAAGTTCGATCCAACCAATTTTAAAGTTGCATGGAGTAGACCATTTTTAATAAAAGAGATGTATGAGTATGGAGTCGCCACTATTTACGATGAGAGTGTAAACACGGGATTCCAAGTCCACAAGTATCGACTTAAGCCTTATTACGAGAGATATAAGAAGAGTCAAGATAGAAGTAAGAAGGAGTTCGTGGACTCACCACGAGCTAGGAACTGATCAAGCAAATTGCGTCGAGCATATGACGTTAAATATTGCGCTTCTTGGGAGGCAACCCAAGCGTTCGTTAGTTTTTATTTTCTTTAATTCTTATTTATTTATTTTTGTTTTTATATTGTGTTAATTGCCGTGGTACGTTTATGCGTGTGTTGATGTGCAGAAAATACAATAAATCGCTTATTCTGGACAACGGTTATATAACGGTAGCTCGCTACCGCAAGGCTTTACCGCTAGTTCCACTCAAGGCGTTAACGATGACGATCAACTGCTAAACCTACCGCCAAAGGTAGCATTTAGAGATAATGATGAGCTTACCGCTAGTAGCGTCTGCCGTATAATTTTCGTCGATCGAGGTCGCAATCCGACCCAAGTTAGCCGCAGTCCGGCAACATTTACGACGTTGAGCCGCAATCCGGCCGTTTCATTTCCCAAAAGATATGCCACCGGGCACTTGCGCGTATCAATTGATCACAATCGTGATTTATTTGTTTGTTTTGTTTTGTTTATTTTTCTAGGTTTGTTAGGACAATACAATCACGAGGTCTGAGAAGGAGGATAATTGCACAAGCATTTTTTGAGAGACTCGACCATCGAATTTTCAGGGACGTTTTCTTTTCTCCCTTGCTCTTATTTTCATTTATATTTATGACAATCAAGAGATTGCCAAGTTTTTAGGGAGGGGGTGGTTGAGTATGGTTTATATTTAAAAGAAAGTGCAATTTGATGTCTTTGTTTTGAAATGCATAATTTTTTAACGTGATTGATCGCTATTTCTGCGCTTAATTGTATTTGTATGGCTTGCCTGTCGAAGTTAATTAAGTATGATTTAATGTTCTTGTCTTTTGAGCGTGTATAAGTGCATAAATTTTTCAAAATTATTATTTATATATTGTAAAATGGTACTTTGACGCAATTAATTTCACAAAACCTTAAAAGCAACGTCAACTCAAAACTTTTTCATGCAAAAAGCATGTGAGTAGCCTGAGTGATTATCATCATTTCATGTGCTTGAATAAGTTTCAGTCTTGATATCTCTTTGAAACCGTTGTGTGTAGTCAACTTTAAAAATGAAGTTAAGGCACATATAAAACCCTATTCCGGGCATATCCATATATTTTTAACCACTATAAATTTCGAATGAGCCAATTATAGCCAAATGATCCATGCCTATAGCCATGAGTGATTTTAATTTTTTGAGTCGACCCCTACAAACCCATTAAAAGCGTGGGGTAGGAGTTCGCTATTTTTCTTGGTTATTAGTGTTTTGAAAATGTTGTTAGGAATTTTTGATTTTATGAATTTTTGTAATTTAGGACCACCATCCAAAAAAAAAAAAAAAGAATACCCCATGAAAAAATAAGAAAGGGGAAGAAAAAAAAAAAAAAAAAAAGAGAAAAAGAAGGATGGTGGGTCTAGTTGAATTTTTGTTAGACATTGCCTACACGCTAATGAAGGCTTGTTTTTATTGTTTATTTTATGAAGCATTATGCTCAAGAGGACAAAGAGTTGTAATTAAGTGGTTTTTGAGTTTCAAGTCGGTTTTACGGTTTGCGAGTTGGGAAATAGCCTAATTTAAAGGCTACGTTATGAGTGTTTTAGTGAGGTTTTTCTTTTGTACGAGGTGAAGCTATTGCTTCGTGTTTAGGTTAGGTTGAGTGAGTTATTGATCATGGTTGATCATGAGTTTAGCCACACGACTTATATATTCCATA